>JAAGKR010001499.1:0-123353 GCA_011419295.1 Clarias macrocephalus | reverse complement strand
CTACTCACAAATGACACCCTTACAAACTCCAGCTACTGCTGCATCTCAACGAAGATGACCCAGATCGGCGCACACAATTTGCAGAATGGGCAAGACAAAAATTGGAACAGGACCCTCAGTTCACGCAGAAGATTTTGTTCAGTGATGAGGCAAACTTTTATGTGAATGGTGAAGTTAACAAACAAAACCACCGCTACTGGTCTGACACTAACCCACATTGGATAGATCCCTCCAAGACAGTTGGAACAAAAAAAGTGATATGTTGTGGTATATGGGGTACAAAGATAGTGGGGCCATTCTTCATCAATGGAAACCTCAAGGCCACTGGATATTTGAAATTGCTACATGATGATGTGTTTCCCTCTTTATGCACTGAAGCTGGCACGTTCCCTGAGTTTTTCCAGCAAGATGGTGCACCACCACATTATGGGTGTCAGGTCCGAGCATTCCTAAATGAACAGTTTCCTGAAAAGTGAATTGGTCGTTGTGGGCCAGTTGAATGGCCCCCAAGGTCTCCTGATCTGAACCCCTTAGACTTTTATCTTTGGGGTCATCTGAAGGCAATTGTCTATGGTGTGAAGATACGAGATGTGCAGCACCTGAAACTACGGATACTGGAAGCCTGTGCTGGCATTTCTCCTGCGGTGTTGCTATCAGTGTGTGAAGAGTGGGAGAAGAGGGTTGCATTGACAATCCATCACAATGAGCAGCACATTGAACACATTTTATAAGTGGTCAGAAACTTGTAAATAACTCATGAAAGAATAAAGTTAAGTTAAAACCAAGCACATCATTGTGAAATTCCCAATAAGTTCGATGTGTCACATGACCCTCTTCCTATTGAAAAAACAAAAGTTGGATCTAAGATGGCCGACTTCCAAATGGCCACCATGGTCACCACCCATCTTGAAAAGTTTGCCCCCTCACATATACTAATGTGCCACAAACAGGACATTAATATCACCAACCATTCCCATTTTATTAAGGTGTATCCATATAAATGGCCCACCCTGTATAAATATGTCACACACTTACAACAGAGGTGAATGGTGAAATGGAATATAGCCTCTTTATTGCTAATCGAAGGTTCGGTGGTACGAGCCCAAGCACTTTTGTTTTTGCCTATCCAAGGGAACTTAGGGCACAAGGTGGGTTACCCCATGGATGTGGTGCCTACCCATCACAGGGCACAAACAAACATACAATCACACACTACAGGCAAATTTGAAAACGCCAATCCCACATGTCTTTGGAATATGGGAGGAAACCCGAGTGTCTGGATGAATTCCACCAAGTCTGTGGAGAAAGCATACATTCTTATGCACACAGGACCAGAAACAATATTCAAGCCCACAACTCTGGAGGTGGGAAGTGACAGTGCTGACCACTAAGCCACTGCCTTTATGTCTACACCCATATACACTGGACAAAAAGGCCACCACTTCAGAAGAGTCAAATTATTTGCCTGCATCAAGTACTGAAAACAATTGCATGATTATTTGCCAACGGATGCAAGGTTAAAAACTGACAATAGAAATCACAGCTACATTTAGTCGTAAAGGTAAGGCCATTTCCACATGCACAACGTTACAAAAACTCACAGGATTGGGACTAAACAGCCCTTAGAAAACGACTTGTTAATGAGATTAATCAGGATATACATTTAAACATTTAACTTAAAAAAAATGCTAGGAAGCATAAATATTAGACCTCAGACGAAAAAGGTCATGTGGTCTGATGAGTCCAGATTGACTCTATTCCAGTGTGATGGACTTGTCAGGGTAAGAACAGCCTCTGGAGGCAGTGTTATGATCTGGGGTTGCTTCTGTTAGTCAAATCTAGACTCAGCAATGTATTTGACAATAAAAGGAAGTCAGCTGATGATCTGAATGTGCTGAATGACCAGGTTATCACATATGAGTTTTTTCTTCCCTGATGGAACAGATATATTCCAGGATTTCATTTGTCAGGATTTAATGAATTTTGGAATGTTTTTTTTTTCTTTTCTTCTTTGGCCGGGTAGTGTACTGTATAATGCAGGACACCATGAGTGCCAGTCCCACCTCTGGAGAAATAAGTGTTCATCTGGTGTAAAACCTTTCAATAACTCGTAGATGGAATTATCCAATGTGGCACCCTGAAAAATCTGCACAGTTTCCCCCCTTTATTTTAGCATATAAAGATGGCATGTTTGTCAGCTGGCAGAACCTCATAGCTTCTTCTTCCCCACTTTGCTCGTGAACTCAGCTTATTGTTTGTAGAGAATTTGACATGTTCTCTCTGTGACTTTTGGGTTTTCCCCACCTCCCAAAACATGCTGGGGGGTGAATAGGCGATGTTAAATTTCTGATAAATGTAAATAGCTGCACATAGATTGGCTAAAAGTTTCAAACCATTGACTTTATGACCACAGAGGTTTTAGATTCCTCTTGTGTTGCTGAAGCGGCTTTGTCCCTTATGGGCGTAGCTCCACTAAACCACTGGAGTTGTGCTGTGGTTTTTGATACCAGGATGTTGGCAGCAGATCCTTTGGATGGTGTAAGTTGTAGGGTGGACCTCCATGGATCAGACTTGTTTGTCCAGCGCATTCCTTGCTCAGATAAAATCACTGCCTGGCTGACCAGAGAATAGTTTTATACATGAGGATAGATTATTAATAAAAGAGTCTTTGTCTGTATTTACTGAGTTACTGTCTTAGCAGCAGTTAGGTATTTTGTAACTATGGTACCAAATGTGCACAAATATGAGTCCTCCTAAACAAGAAGAATGATCTTTTTGTAATTAACAAGGTTGCAATAATGTGCCATTAGATCCTGAAATAATCAATCTTTCCTGTTTAGTAACTGGTTTATTGCGGTCAGGGTTGAACACAGGGCCTGAAATGAAAAATGACCCACAATGATCTGAACTGCAGGGCATCACACACATACACCAGCCAGCCATAATGTTAATACTAACACCAGGTGTTTTATTTTATTCATGTATATAATGGCATATATTATATTGTTTCCTGAATGTGAACAGATTTGATTTGAGATGAGGTGTTCCCACTAGATGGAGCCATACATTTGAAAAGTTTCCATTCCACTTTATTTTTTGGATGTAGAGGTGTGTGTGTGTGTGTGTGTGTGTGTGTGTGTGTGTGTGTGTGTGTGTGTGTGTGTGTGTTTACTAGTAATTCAGTTAAATGCAATTTGCCCTCAAGGCACAAAAAAATAATCTACTGTAAAATTTGACTGCTTTTCTCCTTTATCTAGAGAGCAATAAAAGATCAGACTGTCCCTGACCCTCATCTCATGTCTTTTTACACAGGAAGTACAGTACATTACATTCTGCTATCTTAGTGTTCTGATAAGGCTATTTTCTCAGGGAATAGTTTTCAGATGGTGACATGCAAACAACAATTACTAGTGGCATCAAGAAATGAGATGCACAAGCAATCTGCTAGACTACAAAGACAGCACTCAGCCACCCACTTGCTTTTTTACATACTCGTGAAATCTTCTGTGAAATGCTTCTTTTCTCAAGATCCAGGCAGGGATTGCCTGTATGATCCAGCCCTGCAGGAAAAAGAAAACGTGTCAAGATAAAGATAAGACACGGTGCCAGGTTGGCATGGCATGTCGCGTCGAGTAGATATTAGTATTGAGATGGACTGTTTTTGATCAGTGAGACATTCAGATCACGCTCCACTGTTCAGCACAGATTTGAAGCGCACATTAATTGCAAAGTTTTTAAAATTAGGTTCGCTTTATATTTCAGTTTAGTATTGTATAGTTTAAAGTTAATTAATTTTTGCTTGCTCAAACTGCACCAACAAGAGTTGCCAGATCACAATGTTTACTCAAATTGGCCCACTATAATAAATAAATAATAATAAATAATAACATCCGTACTAGAGCACATACTGAGATTCTGTTATACTGTATATTAGATTAATGCTTTTTTCAATTAACACATTTTTTTTCCAGCACCATGACAGGAAAAGGGTAAACTCAGATTGGCTGTAATCCACACCAAGTCCCTAATTAACCAGGTTTGTGACACATTTTTGTCACACTGTGCCAGTTTAGAGTGACTTCTTGTTTCTTTCCTTCTTCTTCGTTTTTTTTTAAAAACTTTTTTAAAATGACGTGATACAGTGATATTTGCATTCACAGTTGTTCAAAGAAAGAAGGACTCATATAATTTAAGTATTTATGAATTTTATGAATGAATATTTTATGATTTTATTAAAACACTGGACATCATCATATTTATCTCCCTTGTTTGCTGATAAAAAAAAAGATCTAATCTGTGACTCAAAAGCTGTGATAAAGCCATAATGGGCCCTTAAAACCTTAGCTTTCTTTCTGATGCATATTTTTGATAACATATAGACAAATGTTTATTTTTTATTACCAGAACTGCATGGCTGACACTGCCATATGTTTGGTCTCCTGCTTTCAGGTACCTCAGGGAGCTTCTCACAAATTCCTCAGGAGTTAATGTAATCATACTTGGTTTCTGAAAGCCTGACATTGCAGTGGAGACCCCAAAAGGACTCACGGTCTGGAAAAAGCCAGGTCATTGATCAGCACACGCTATATACACACCATACTGTATATGTACCAGTCAAAAGTTTGAACATAACATCGGATTTACTTTATAAATTCTAGCACACTACTGGATTTTTTCTTAAGAAAAATTTTTTAAAATTAAACACTTATGCAAAAGTTTAGGCACCCTTTGATAAATAACAAATTTTGGTGATTTTTTTTTAGATGTTAACACAGTCTCTCTTGGAAATTGATGCATAGTTACTTCCAGAGGTGGAAAGTAACGTATGACATTTACTCGCGTTACTGTAATTGAGTAGTTTTGTGTGTGTGTGTGTGTGTGTGTGTGTGTGTACTTCTACTTTTTAAAGTAATTTTTAAAATCTGTAATTTTACTTTTACTTAAGTATGTTTTGTTTGAAGTATTGTAATTCGCTACATTTTAATTCATATGCGCTACTGAGTAAAACAAATGAATGAAAATGCAAAAAATATTATGCATTGTATAAATGCTTCGTTGCGCTCGCGTGTGTGTATCGTGTCCTGGTCGCGCGCCGCTCCAAGATCCACTTCAAGTTTTCTGACTGTCCCCACATCGGCATCTACCTGACCTTCCACACGGCCGCTTCCGCCCTGAGAGTGACGTCATCAACCACCGCGACCATATACAGGTATAAACCGGAGAGCGAGACGCGGGAAGGGGAAAGACATTGTGATTTTGGCGTTTTGGTATTTGGGTGTGACTTTTTGCCTCCCATTGACTTTGATTATTGCTTTGGTCTTTATTAGTCTTTATTTGTAGATAATTTCACTGTATGTTTGTGCACTCACTAGTAGTAGGGGCGTGGCTGCCATTTATTTTGGGAAGAGGGAATTTATTCACTGTTTTTGGATTAGGGAATCAGGGAAGGTATTTTTGTTTTTTTGTGTTGTTGTTTTTTTGCAGGTAATCTAGCCACTAAATATAAATACCACCATTTCCTTACAGTTTAGAATAGAACCCTGAACCATTCTTTTGCTGTACAGCCCAACCCTAGACTGGAACGTAACGCTATATTTAAGTGACCACTTTGATTTTAAAGCACAAGAAAGACAACAGCTTTATTATCCAGAGGAGGTGTTACTAAGTACTGATTAAGTAGGGTGTTTAAACTTTTACACAGTGCCACAATAATGTGTTTATTTTTTATTTTTGTTAAATTTATGACCTAGAAAGTAACTATGCACCAATGTTTGCTGAAAATAGTGTGCATTTTTTTCCATTTCCAAGAGAGACTGTGGAAAAACAACTTTTCAACTTTTCAGATTTGCCAAAATCTGTTATTTATCAAGGGGTGCCTAAACTTTTGCATAAGACTGTATATGGAATTCGGTGATTAAGTAACAACAACAGTCATTTGTTATTTTAAGACACAAAGGTCAGCTGTTCTGGAAAAAATCAGATAATCTTTATGTAATAGTAAAGTTCGATTAATGATCTGAGTCATTTAAGTGTGACAAATATGCAAAAAAAAAAAAGAAAAGAAGAAGAAAATACTTTTTTACAGCATTATATAATGTTAAATATTGGCCAAAAGAAAATAAAACAAAATGGATTTTGTCTGCTTTTTCTAGTTGTCCTGACACCGTACAGTAGTTATTAGTGGGGCAATGTACTGTGACAATCACTGAAGTTAAAATCTACCTGAATAAGAATTCCATTGGATTTGTATTCAGCTTGAAGACCTCGTGAGAATATTTCCACAAACACCTAAGGGAGATGAAACCATAATTGAAATTATCCAGAAATTTTAAGAAAACTCAGCTTTCTGTAGTAAGATAACCATCACTTGATTGCATTAACCCGAATTTGCATTTTACAGACTTGTACCTTCAGGACAACATTGTATTATTGTAACTGAGAGTGGTCTGTTATGCCTAGCCAGCAGTGTTGGGGGCGTTACTTTTTAAAGTAACTAATTTGATTACAAACATTACTGTCATTAAAAAGTAATCAGTTACATTACTGCGTTACTTTCTGATAAAAGTAACTATAAAAAGTAACTACTTTTCTATTGCAGAAAATGAAAACTCCTTTGTGATTTCTCATGCATATTGTTTTAGTCAAGACTTTTATTATTATTCTATTATCATCACTCAACGAAGTTTGGCCCATAATCTGTTAACTACTAATACTAATACTAATGGTGGATAATTAATATGTTAACAATTTTGTGCATTCAAGACAATAGTCTGGATAAAATGGTGTTTTCTTATGAACAATTTCTGGTCAATCTAAAAAACATCCAAATCCATGAATCCATAATTGTACTACACTGCGGTGTAATTGGGCTTCAATCCATCCATCTAGGAACCTCTGCAGTCCAACTATGGACCATGGAGGTCAATGGTGGTGGGACCTTCAGTTAATATTCACACGCACATTCTCACACATGTTTGGGAACGGTAATTAGTCTAATCTGCATGTTTTTGGACTGTGGAAGAAAACCGGAGAACCCGGAGAAAAGCAACCAAGCATGGGGAGAACATGCAAACTCCATGCACACAGTCCTGAAAGGCGAATCAAACCCTGGACCTGGAGGTGCAAGGTGACCCAAATTGTCCGCACTAACCAACTGGGCTTATTAATAGGGAAATACACTTCCTGGCCCAAAAACATTTCAGAAGGGTCACATTTAAAATTCTTGACTAAGATTGGAGGTCACTTTAACACTTGGCAAACACTTGCATCATGATAAAATCGGCAGTAGAAATCAAGGCTAGGATTTATAGTGAAACTAAAAGCATTTCCACATGCAAAGTGCAAAAAGAATTGATCACATGATTGTGATGAAACTGGTGTGTTAGGGTAAGAATGGAAAGGCCACTGTTAGGAAATGCCACTGTTATAGTGGCCACTGGTAATTAAAAAGACTCTGGTTTATACACTTTGTAGCATTTGTAACCCCAAATCATATAACTGTCTCCAATGTAATACAACAGCTTCTTATACAATTACCAGAACATAGAGGATTTTTTTCTTCAGTTTTTTGCTTGCAATAATGTACATTTCAGCACTTTCATTAGCTAATCTTTAACATTTTAATATTTTTCTAATATCATATTCCAAAAATGTTTTATTGAATTGCAATAATGGCATACTATTTGAAAACTGTTATAAATGCCATATAAACACAATTCATTTACATTCATCATAGGTACTATATTTAGACTGACCTTTGTAGAAGAATATAAAGAATACATGGGCCAGGGAGTTTTAGAAATGCCAGATGAAATGTTCAGGATGATGCCCTTGCCTCTGGGGAAACATAGATATAATGAAGCCCTCAAGAATAGAGCAGAACCATGCAGTAGATTTAACTCTGGAGAACCTGTTACTGTTTATAGTCCTCTAACCTTTTCACCATTCCAGGAAGGACAATGCGGCACATCTGTATTGAAAAAACAATCAACTCCAATGTCATTTTTAAAATAAATATGCAGTACATGGAAAAAAAGTAATTGCCTGTTACTTATAAATATATAATAAATATAATATAAATATAAAATAACTGACTTAATTTGAGGGGTCATACCTTGACCATTGCTTTAACATTACAGTTGATCGTTTGATAAATTTTCTATGAGAGAAAAAAAAATTATTTCATGGCAATAAAATGTAAAATAAATAATTTTATATGAATTATAAAAATTAAGGCTAGAGCAAGCTGTGCCCTTGCCTCTGCCCTTGCTGTGGCTGAGTTGTACTGTAACAAACACACAAAATATCGTACCTGTAATCTTTTGTGGCCGTAGATTTTGGAATATAACTCGGACAAAACACAGAATTATACACAAATCTTTTTTTTTTTTTACGCACGATTATTTTTGACAGTGATTTTATTCAATAGCCTGTAACCATAATTAACATTAAATGCCACATACTTTCTGATACATTCTATGAAAAATGGCAAAGGAAACAAAAGAAACGTTCTAGTAAAGAATATATAAAATATTGACTTCACCTCTTCCAGATGAACTGTATCAAGGAATTTGTAAGGACAAAAGCTTGGCAACATCCCCACATTATTAACTGCACACAATAGAGCTCAGATCAGATCAGATAAGATTAGATTAGACTATCCAGTGTTTCATGCTAGCATTTCACATATCAAGCTCTACAAATGGGATTTGCATGAAAGGTTGAAGCCAACATACCTAAAACAGCAACTTCCAAATCTTGAATATTTTCTTTAATGTGCCCATCCATATCTTCTTTGGTAAGGTCAGCCACTATGACCATGACATTTCTGTCCATTGTATTCTCTGTTGGGAAAAGATGAGAAGTCAATCTGAGGCCAGAAGATTCTCACTCACTCATGAGTCACTCATGACTTGAAAAATATAGCTTTTCATGATTATGATCCAAGTTTATGTCACACTGATTTATGGACTACTAACGGTCACAAAACCTGATCTAAACATTTGAAAAACGTTCACATGTACCCCACCTAATTTTCTCGCAACTCTGTCAAGCTTCTCTTTACTCCTGCTAATGATCACCACATTCAGCCCAAGTCTTGCAAACTAGGAGAAATATATAACTGACATTAGTAGGACAATAATTATAATATATTATAATTATTAATTATTAATAAAAAATAAATGTAATATATAATTTAATAATTATCATAATTATTTGCAACAGTAATAAATCAATACAGTATGTGCATTAGAGCATGTAAACAAAGTGTACTTCACAATTTGGAGTGGTTGAGATACCTCTTCTGCGTAAGCTTTTCCTATTCCATCTGACCCTCCAGTGATGACTACAACAGAGATGATATAATATTGTTAATACTGCAATAGTAAATAGTCCTGCACATTTACATATTTCTATGAATTTTTTGGGGCTCGTTGCACATAAGAGACATTCAATAAGACACTTTGATGCATATTTGCACCCCCAGCCCCCCCCCCCCCCGCCCCTCCCACTTCATCTCCATACTAAAGTTACTATATTTTTCTATATTTGTTATTTTTGTTCAGGAAATCATCGATTTCTTATATGGTTTCTTATATTTTTCTTATATTGTATATTTTGTCTCACCTTCTATAGTTATATTTTTCTTATCTTAACTAAATTTATTTTCTATATTTTATTTCTTATTTTATTCCATATTTATTTCCTATTAATAATCTTGCAAATTTTATAGATAAATAAGGGCTGTGTCATTCCACCCTGAACTGGCAGTCCGATTACGAAACTCGACTGTGTAATCAGCTACCGATCGCCTCTCTTGAAGAATAGGAAGGAGGGGCGACACTACACTACTCGCCGCATACGGATGCTGGAAAGTAGCCCTAAGTGCGTCAACAAATGCACTTAGAGTGGCATGCTCAGAGGGGAGGTGCTGCCACACTGCAGTAGCCCACTCTAGTGCTCTGCCTGTGAGCAGAGACACCATAAATGCAACCTTTGACCGTTCAGATGGAAATTGGGAAGGTTGCCGCTCGAATATGAGTGAGCACCGCAGGATAAAGGCATTGCACCTCTCTGGCTCGCCCGCCCTCAACTATTTCTTGCACCCGCTCCAAGGGCTCTTCTGATGGTGCGATCATTCTGTTACGTGGCGCGGTATGAAAAGCCGCACCATGAGATGTCTTTATTGATAAGAGCCCTTATGCAGGGCTTTAGAGGGGGTGAGTGAAATAGGAGGTGGTGAGAGTGCTTATGACAGGCACGGGAAGACCTTCCCGTTTGGAGATAGCGTGAGATTATTAATTAAGAACTCAAATGAAACAAAAAGAAAACTGAAAACACAAAATAAACAGATAAACAGAGCTCCGCCGTCTACGTGAGAACGGGTAGGGCTCTGGAAAATAAAACGAAAACTATATCCTTTCGGGGCCACCGCCCTTACCGAGGATTTATTGAGAGGAGAAGGAGAGTTTGTGCTTTGTGCACTTTAACTGAAACTGAGCGTGCACGCTGAACTGCTGCGTACCGCTCTCTCTTTTACTCTCTGTCACACTTTCGCCGGCATCTTACAGGGGCTTTTTCTTTGTCTTTTTCTTTAGCCCTTATACTTTACCGGTGCTACCTAAATGATCGCACGAAGTATCAAGGTATCAGGACCCTCAAATAAACACGTTGCTAGGTGCGGCTTGTTCAGGCTGATTGCCTGATGGCGGCGTTGCCTGGCAATCACGTGTATAAATGTCGCGCCTTTGCCTGTTCAGAACTCCATGTGGTAGCAGCCTGCGGATCTGCCCATTCTGAACAGTTTAAGCACGGCTCTGCCCCTCGCACAGCCCGCATCGTTACAATAAGGTAACTATTGTAAGGATAAGGTAAAGGCCTTAAGGTAAGGATAAGGTAAAGGCCACAGTACACCGTGCATATGAGTTAGTGCCAGAGGCTCATAGGCAAAAATTCAGAAAGTGTGAAAAAACTGCCACACACACCTATGTGGAGTTTGCTAGAGAGAAGGGCGTTCTTTTTGATAAATGGTGCCAAGCTAGTAAAGTTAAAACTCTAGATAATTTGCGTGAGCTTATTTTGTTAGAGGAATTTAAAAATTGGCTTCCGGAGAAAATAGTTATTTATTTAAATGAGCAAAAAGTCACGTCTCTTGCTACCGCTGCTGTGTTGGCGGACGAGTTTGCGTTAACGCATAAGAATGTATTTTCTCTGTCATCATCGCTGTCTGTCCTACTCTGAAAAGAAAAGAACAAGCCAAAAATCTAAATGCTCCGAAAGGTCCATCACCTATCGCCTTTATTCACACCACAGAAAAATCCAATAAGCAAACTGATGAAGACTTCAAACCATTCATCTCTAATGGTTCGGTTTCTCTGGGTAATGAGGAGGGAGGCGCTCCAATTACAATATTAAGAGACACCGGAGCCAAACAGTCCTTCATTCGTCATGATGTGCCTACGTTCTCAGCTCAGTCCTTTTGTGGGTCCGATATATTGGTGTGGGGAGTAGAAATTAGTGTAGTTCGGACCCCAATGCACTTTATTTACTTGTCATCCCAGTTTGTGTCTGGAAAGTATAGGATCGCCGTTCGAGCCGAGCTACCAATAGCAGGTGTGGATTTAATCCTGTGTAATGATTTGGCTGGAGGAAAAGTTTTCCTGTCTCCTGAAGTAACTGAATTTCCGGTTGTGAATGGGTCTGGTTGTGAACCTGCTGCGATAGACTCGCCCCCAGTTTTTTCTGTGTGTGGTGCGGAACTTTCTCCGATCCCACTGCTTCACCTGGGAAAGTTAAAGACACTGAGCCTGTGTGCCTCGAGTTGCAGCCAGAATCATCTATATTAGTAGACAGAGAACAGTTAGTTAGCAATCTGATCCAACTCTGTGGTCTTGTTTTGCAATGGTGTAAACCCTACATGTGAAAAGTTACTTTTACAATGATGGTTTGTTACTCTTACTTTTTTAATGATGGTCTTTTAATGCGGCGCTGGACTCCGAGCTCTGGTTTTAAACATGGCTCAATTTGTCAAATCGTAGTGCCACAGCCTTATCATTCACAGGTCCTGAGTTTAGCACATGATCATGGAATATCAGGCCACTTAGGAATAAGGAAAACAGATAACCGTGTCCTCCTCTATTTTTTGGGCCAGGTCTAAAATCGGATGTCACTAAGTTCTGTTGCTTCTGTCAAGTGGTGGGGAAACCAAATCAGCTGATTCCTACTGCTCCACTGCAACCCATCCCTGTTGTGGGAGAACCTTTGGAGCATGTCATCGTTGACTGTGTTGGTCCAAAAACCAAATCTGGAAACCAGTATGTCCTCACCATGATGTGTGCCACAACACGCTAACCCGAGGCAGTGCCATTAAGAACATTAAAAACTTGTGCCATGGTGAGAGCGCTTGTTAGGTTTTTTTCAACTTTTGGCCTCCCAAACGCATCCAAAGCGACCAAGGGACGGATTTTAGGTTCACAATATTTTATATATATATAAACAGGTCATGTCAGAGCTCAATGTTAGGCACCAAACATCCAGCACATATCATCCAGAAAACCAGGGTGCATTAGAGAGGTCCCACCAAACGTTAAAAAACATGATTCGAAAGTTCTGCACTGAGTCAAACCGTGAGTGGGATGAGGGCTTACCACTGTTGTTGTTTGCTGTGAGGGAGACTTGCTAAGAGTCTTTAGGGTTCAGTCCCGCTGATCTAGTATTCGGTCATACTGTGCACAGACCACTGCGTCTGTTACGCGTAAAAAAAATGGCCCTCATGCTTACCGTGCTAAACCCAGTAAAACGTAAAATAATGCGTCAGGAAGCCGAGTATCTTCTCTCACATGGTTTTGTTGTTCCAAGCAACGGTCCATGGAGTTCGTCCTCCCTTTTTGTCCCAAAACCTGATCAGACCCATCATTTCTGCACTGACTATCGCAAAATAAATTCTATTACCAAACCAGATTCATTTCCACTTCCATGCATGGACGACTGTGTAGATCATGTAGGATCAGCCAAATTTGTCACAAAGATACACCTCCTTAAAGGATATTGGCAGGTCCCTCTCACCAAACATGTCTCAGAAATTTGTGCTTTTATCACCCCTGATGATGTTTTACAGTACACAGTGATGCCATTACGACTGAGAAATGCACCAGCCGCTTTCCAGCGACTTATGAACACTGGCCTTTCAGGCATCAATAACTGTGAAGTTTACCTAAATGATACAGTGGCATACTCATCATCCTGGTCTGAACATTTAGAAACTCTTAGTGAGCTCTTTAATTGTTTGTGCTCTGCTTCTCTCACACTTAACCTAGCTAAATGTGAATTTGGAAAAGCTGTTGCTACCTATTTGGGAAAACAAGTTGCCAAGGTCAGGTCTGCCCTATTTCTGCCAAAGTGCAGGCAATTCTGGAGTTTCCAGTTCTTCAAACACATCGGGCACTCAGACATTTTTTCAATCAATCATTTTTTTCTCCGACCTCAACTCACTTGTGTTTTTAACTCGAATGCAGTTGCAGTTTTAAAGACTCATGCGTTGGTTCTTGTTGCTTCAGGATTTTAACCTAAGGTCCAAAAAGGGTTTAGACAACATTATGGCAAATGCTCTTTCCAGAGCTTAGGTAATTAAAAAGAATTTTGTTAGGGAATTTTTTTTCAGAAGGGAGAGCTTATGACCAAGAATCATATATATATATATATACATATTGTGTGTATATATATATATATATATATATATATATACTGTGTATGTGTTGAATAATTAATTTTTACTTTATTATTTTACTTTATATTAATTTCTTTCCTTCTTTGGATTTGTTCCTCTGTGACTTGCCCATTCAGATAGATTGAAGCAAGCTGATTGGACAAGCTGGGATCTCATGTTAAAAAACCCACCGATCACATCTCTCTGCCCTGCCACTCCCATCTAAACTGTTTAAAACGGTGGCAGTGCTGTGGCTGAGTTGTACTGTAACAAACACACAAAATATCGTACCTGTAATCTTTCGTGGCCATAGATTTTGGAATATAACTCGGACAAAACACAGAATTATACACAAATCTTTTTCTTTTTTTTAACGCACGATTATTTTTGACAGTGATTTTATTCAATAGCCTGTAACCATAATTGAGCAGCAATTTTGAGATTCTGTTGTGTTGTTAAACAAGCCTAGGGCGCCGGTAGAGTATTTTTTATTTGTTGTTTTGGGCATTGCTCAACTCTGAGTATAAATAATGGCTACATTTACTATGTTAAACCTGGGAGTGGGAAGGTGGTGAGAGGCCTTATTATGTTATGCCCATTACACCCCTAGGTAGAGATCGTAACACATGGCTTGATGTTTTAGCATGTAGCCAGTAGAGAAATCAAAGTACAGTATCTCCACTTTTGATGTATTCAGAAGATGATAAGCATTTGTCGGTAAGGATTTCTTCACTGACACTTAAAGGCAGAACAGGATAAACTCGTGTGTGTGTGTTTGTTCATGTTTGTTTTAACAGTATGTACTTGAAAAGACAGTGTGTGCCCAGACGCTTGATAAAAGATCAGTGAGTTCTCCAAAAGCACGCCCTGATTGTTTGTTCGAGCCGACAATCATTATTGCTTTTTTTAATGAGGTTCTTCTACTTTTATGTAACAATTCAGTCAACTTTATGTAACAATTCAAGTGGAGAAAAGGTGAAACCAAAATTGTGCATTAAATGCATACAAACACACACACACACACCCGCACACACACTACATGACAGTTCAGGCAGTTTGTGAATGACCATTTTGAACTTGTCAAACACAAGGGGAAAAGAAATCGTGCAATTCGACACCCTGGAACATAGCGTTCTAATTGCCTTGTTCTGTTGCCTCTTGTACATCAAGAATGGCGGGGAAAAAAAAGCTTGGGAACAGGTTTTGCATTTTCAATGTGGAATTCCGCATCGATGGAGGGTCTCTCTTTTGGACATCATGCAATTGTAATTCTGGACCTTATTATGTGTCTGACAGTAACCCATTTTAAATTGTTTTGCATGACTGTAGCCGGTGGGTGTTATGAGAAGGAGTCGTGATGAGTCCCTAAACACAGAACAGTGAGTCACCGGGCATGTAATGTGCCTGACCAATTGTTGGTTTCTCTCATGTATCACATAGTGAGTCATTTAACCACTAGACTGTAATTAGTGTAAGACACAGACAGTAGCACATCTTGAGGTGTGCCAAAATTCCCAAACAGTTACATCGAACTTTCTCTTTGGTTTCTCTATCATGGCTTCGGGAGAAATCTTGCGGGTGCAATCAAAACATTGATGATAATTTTTTTAAGCTAACCAAAATGCAATAAAAGGAAGCATAGAAATACGAAAACATCAATATATAAGTGTATAAACATATAAAATATTTGTGCAATGATTTTACTGATAAAGAATTCCTCACCTGCCCATTTTCCCTTTGAGGTAAAGAAATTCCCAGGAATCGGCCAAAAGACCTTCGGAGTAAGCATCGAAAACATGCGGCTCAGCCAAGCGAGGACAATGCAGGTACCACTCAAGACAAAGATGAGCTCAATCAGTGCCATTTAAGAACCAGGACAGGAGCTGAGTGTATCCTGATAGCAGGCTTGGTCACTATTGCACTGCTCTTCTCCTCGGTTGGCCTTTCAAACACAATACTCCAGTTCACACGACCTCCTACTGACTGATGGCAGATTCACCCAATCAGGCCCAACAGGTTTCATATTCTCAGTAATATTGGCTTTTAGGAATTTGTACTGCTTATCTGGCTGTGTTCCTAAACATGATATTATCACTATAAGGACAAAGTGAAACATGTGATAGTGGCATAAAAAGTTTGTTTACAGAAAAAAATTAGAAACCATGATTAGAAAGCAATGCTATCATGTTTCTTCCCCTATGCAAGTGACAAGTGTAATCAAAGGACATGTAAAGTTCAGTAAGCAGATTTTTTTTTGTTATTCATCATTTTATTTATATGCATGACCTTGTTTTTTTGTTGTCCTTGTTAGGAACTCGTCATGTGGGCATAGTTTTATTTCATTTTAACATTGGATTGGAATTCCTGAAGAACATTTTTGTTTTCCTAGTTTTGTTTTCCTGTAGCAGAGGTATCTTGAACCTACAGGATTGCTATGGTGTTGGCATATTCTCTCCATACTGCTGGTTTCCTCCAGGTCTTTTGGTTTCCCCCAGGTCTTTGGTTTGCCCCCAAATGCCTAAGTCATGTGTTGTAGGCTGAATTACATTCCTGAATTGTCCATATTATTTGACCAGGTCCGTGCCTTGCCCTCTAATGGGTCAGCGTTCCATCCAAGGTGTACCCTTATACTTTGTGCCTATAGAGTTTTCTATGGCCATAAACATAAAAAGTGGTATGGGAAATTACTAAATGAATGAATAAACAAATGAGCAAATTTAAATGAACTAGAATGACAAAAATAGACTGGTGATTTTTATCTTGACTGGACACTTAACTGATTAGCACTCTTTAAATCTCCATATGATGGCAACAATTAGATGTTTTTGGTAAAATAAAACTAAACTAAGTAATTTTAATAGAAATATTTTTAGGGGAATTCAACTTTGAGGTTTTATCTGTTAAGATGGTTGGAAGATACCATCTTAGATGCGGGTGGAGTGAGGGAGCACAAAGTGAACTAAGGTATAAGGTCCTAAGGACCAGGTCTGTATTATACACTGGTATTAGCTGGTCATAAAAATTCACATAGCAGTTTTTTGACAATATTTTGTCAACTTACTATACCTTTACACTGATCATCATTGTGATGTCTTAAATGAGTTGATGAGACTCATGGTGCATTAACTAGCATTACTCAATAGGCCACCTTGCCTTTATCCGTGAAGTATTGCTTCTTCAGTAAGCTATACATCTCTTTCTTGAGGTCTGTGATATTATGTAAAATAATATAATCTGGCGATATAAAAGTCTTCTATTTAACAAATAGGACAAAATAAAATGTAGAACTAGACAAAATATGTTCAATTATCAAATTCATAACCATTAAATGTTCTTTGGATGTTCTTCTAGGAGAATTGTTACAGGTTTTAGAAATTGCTTTTAGAAAGTTATTGGGTGGGAATGATAATTATATAATTATATTAATAAACATATTTTATATTAATAAACATAATTATATTATGCTTATATTTGGACTGTTATTTTTCTTTTTTTTATCCTGTCTTTGCATGTTTATTTTTATAGCTTCAGTAGACAGAGGCCAACCCTGCGAGGATCCTGAGGCATCCAGAAAATCCAGATCCCATCTGCCCTCTGCACCTGCTGACTCTTTCCTGTGCTAAACTGGACTTCATGTTAATTTAAATAACTTCTGTTATATTAAAATTTCAGCTGCATAACACACATGATGTTATATAATTTCTATCCGTTATCATCCAAATGAGGATGGGTTCCCTGTTGAGTCTGATTCCTCTGAAGGTTTCTTCCTATTGCCATCCCTTGAAGTTTTTCCTTGCCACTGTTACTGTCATCAGGGACACTCTCATTATTATCTAGACACATTTTTCTCACTCATACACACTTCCATAAATTTTCTTTTAATTTTGTGAAGCTGCTTTGAGACAATGACGATTGTTAAAAGCACTATATAAATAAAATAAAATTATTAATTGATTGGATACGTCATTGCTTTGTGCTACTGTAGACTCCATCATGCCTGGTCTCCCTGCCCTCTTCTTCATTGCAACAAATTTTAAAAGTATTGCCACTTTTTTTAAATTTTGTGTTCACTAAAGAGATTTAGAGTATATAAGGCACAAGGAACAACATATCTCCAGTTACAAAATGACAAGAATTAGTTTTTTTCAATTCAAGTTTATTTATATAGTGCTTTTAACAATTGTCATTGTTTCAAAGCAGCTTTACACAATCAAAATAATTATTTAAGTTTGTATGAAATGTGAATGTGTATGAATTAAACTGGTCAGATAGTCCCTGATGAGCAAGCCGAGGGACGAAAGTGGCAAGGAAAAACTCCCTGTGATGGCAATAGGAAGAAACCTTTTGTCATGCACACTCGCTCCGCGAGCGGCACGAGGACCCGGAAGTAAGACGGTCGCGCTTTCAGGAAGCATAAAAGGAAACAAAATGGCGCTTCACATCGCTCAGTCATTGAGTTCACCTATGTCTTTGCCGTCGCTTCACCGATCATTATGTGAGTACTCACCAATTCGGTTTGTTTCCTCGATTGAGTTTGTCTTGTTAGAACGAGGGTTTATTTGTGTAGATCCTTGCTCTTCGTGTAAGAGAGTTCTAAGATTAAACGCGTGGTTATCCTGCCTACTCGCGCTACTTCCGCGTTTGGGTCTACCGTCCACGCAACACGGGCTACCCGCTTAGGTTTTTGTCTTCTCCCATCGGTTGCTCGTGACAGAATGACTCCGCCTAGAGCAGTAGACCCAGCGGAGTTTGTCCGTCTGTGCGGTGTGGTTGACCAGCATGCCGAGCTGATCAATAAGCTCCTTGGTGAAGTTGCTTTTCTCCGAAAGGAGCTCCAAGATGTCACGGTTTTGCGCCATGAGGTTGCGGAGCTACGGCAGGAGAATGCGCCCCTCCGCGAGGTGGCTGTTCAGTTGGCTGTTGCTAGGCTCGCCCCCCTTCTTCTTCTTCTGATGTGTTCATAGCCTTACCGGATAAATGGAATGGCACAGATGGGAAGTGCAGTGTGTTTTTAACATCTTTGGATCTTGTGTTAGAGTTCAATCCCACCAGGTACTCCACAGACCGACTGCGCGTTGCACTTCTCGTCTCGCTGTTGTCCGGACAGGCAGCGGAGTGGGCCACGGTGGTTCTTAGGTCAGATTCAGATACGGCCTATTCATATGGAGAGTTCACCCGCCAACTAAAGCTGACCTTTGAGCATCCTGCTGCTGAGGTGGAGACCGACAGCAAACTGTACCATCTGCGGCAGGGTGGGTCGCCCGTGAGCCACTACACTGCAGACTTCGCACCCTCGCCGTGCAGACCACCTGAGGGGATGCCGCCCTCCGGACAGCCTACTATGAAGGACTGGCTTCCCACATCAAGGACGAGCTCGCCGAGCGAGAGCTTCCAGCTACCCTGGAGGGTTTGGTCCAGCTCGCCCTCCGGATTTACCAGCGCTTGCTTGCTCGTCCAAAGCCAGCCCCCCAAACTCTGCCACCCATCACACCCCTTTTTTCGCATTCCACGCCCCGATCACCAGCTTTCACCACCACCGTTCGGGCGTCTGCCGGGTCTCCACCTCTCGCCATGGTTGACACGGGAGCCGGGGAACCCATGCAATTAGGACGAGCCTCCTTAAACCCTGCAGAGCGAGAGCGACGTTTCAGGGAGGGACTCTGCGCTTATTGTGGGTCAGCGACACATCATAGAGCGATATGCCTCTCACATCCGGGAAATGATCAGGCCCGGTGAAACAGGGGGGCAGCTCACTGGGTCACCTCCATCTCGCCACCACCATACCCAGCATCTCGCGTCTCATGGTTCAGGTACACCTCCAATTTGGCCACAGACGAGTCCAAAGGTCTGTGTTCATCGACGGGGACTTTATTGACTCCGCCTATGCTCTCTCTCTTCCACCAAGATGCGGGCGATGGAGGAGTATGTGTCCTACAGCTGTCCATCAGGGAACTATCTGACCCTCTTCCTCGCCCGCTGCCGCGGGGCTTTTCTTCATAAAGAAGAGTTTGGGCGAGTTACATCCATGTGTCGACTACCGGGAGTTAAACAACATCACTATAAAAAACCGACACCAGCTGCCGCTTACCAACTCAGCCCTGGACGCCCTCTCTGGTTCCACCATTTTTACAAAGTTGGATCTCCGGAGCGCCTACAACTTGGTGCGTATCAGAGAGGAAAATGTCCTTCATCACCCCTACAGGACACTACGAGAGTTTGGTCATCCCATTTGGACTCTGCAACGCTCCCGTAGCTTTCCAGCAGTTCATCAACGATGTTCTCCGGGACATGTTGGGAAGATGGGTATTCGTCTACCTAGACGATATACTCATCTACTCCAGCACCGCCGAAGAAAACGTCTGACATGTCAGGGCAGTCCTTAAGAGATTGCTCGCCCACCGACTGTACTGTAAGCTGGAGAAGTGCGCTTTTCACAAGCGCTCCAACACGTTCCTGGGCTTTGTCACCTTGTCCCAGGGTGTGGCCATGGATCCACAGAAACTAGAAGTTGTCCATCATTGGCCCCTACCCAAGACTCTCAAACAGCTTCAACGGTTTCTTGGGTTTGCGAACTTCTATTGTCGCTTTATTCGGGGCTACAGTACAGTCGCAGCACCCCTAACCGCTTTGACTCGCCCTTCATCTCGTCCCTTCCAACTCGACTCCACTGCCATCAACGCATTCTCCAAACTCTGCCATCTATTCACCACCGCTCCAATTCTCCTCCATCCAGATGCCGATCAACCATTTGTTGTGGAGGTGGACGCCTCAGAGGTGGGCGCTAGGGCGGTCTTCTCCTAGCGAGGTCCAGACCAGAAACTCCACCCTTGTAGTTTCTTCTCCAAGAAATTTGACCCCACTCAGCAGAGATACGGGGTAGGGGACCGCTCGCTGCTGGCCATAAAGTGGGCATTGGAATAATGGCGACACTGGCTCCAGGGCGCGAGAGAACCATTTATCGTCTGGACCGACCACCAAAACCTCAGCTCCATAAAGACTCTGAAACAACACAACCCAAGGCAGGCGCGGTGAGCATTTCAATTTCCATCTATCCTACCCCGGACCCCGCGCCTGTCCTGTCACCTTCCAAGGTCATCGCCCCACTCCGATGGGAACTAGAGACGAGGGTCCGCCAGGCGCAAGCCACGGAGACCAAACCGGCAGGTGCGCCGCCTGGACGACTCTTCATTCCCAGCACCGTCAAGGCTGACATCATGAGATGGGGCCATTCTTCACCACTGTCGGGGCACCCAGGCACACAGCGCACTCTTCAATATGTCCAGCGCGCCTTCTGGTGGCCCCTTAATGGCCAAGGACGTCAAAGAGTTCGTTCAGGCGTGCCCAGTGTGCGCCAGGGCTAAGACCTCCAATCAACCGACACCGGGGAAACTCCAACCACTCCCCCTTCCCTGTCAACCCTGGACGCACATTGCCGTCGACTTCATCACGGGCCTGCCGGTGTCTGAAGGGAAGAGCGTCATCATGACGATAATAGATTGGTTCTTCAAAGCTGTGCACCTGGTGGCCCTCACCGGACTTCCGTCAGCCAAAGGAACAGCAGAGCTGATTTTAGAGCACGTAGTCTGCCTGCATGGGTTCCCACAGGACATCGTCTCGGACAGGGGGCCCCAGTTCAGTGCACGGTTCTGGAAGGCCTTCTGCCGACTGATCAGTTCTACCTGCAGTCTCTCCTCGGGCTATCATCTCCAAACAAATGGTCAGACGGAACAGGACAACCAACAACTGGAGCGCTACCTGAGGTGCTTTGTCGCTGACCATCAGCGCTCCTGGGCTCGCTACCTCATTTGGGCGGAGCTCTCCCACAACCTCCACATCTCCTCCGCCACAAAGCTGAGTCCATTTGAGGTATGCCAGGGTTTCCAACCTCCGATGTTTGAACATCAAGAACCGGAGGTCGAAGTACCCTCGGACCAAGGTGTCGGCGGGCCTAGACTCAAGCCAAGGAAGCCATTTGGCACGCCAATACCCGCTACACTTCACACCATCGCCGCCGACACCCTCCGGGACGATTGTACCACACGGGTAACAAGGTATGGCTCTCCACAAAGAATCTACACCTCCATACCGAATCCAAAAAACTCACCTAGGTTCATCAGTCCATATCGCATCACCCTCCGTATCAACCCTGTCACCTACCGGCTCCAGCTGTCTGCGGCGCTCCGGATCCACCCAGTTTTCCACTCCTCCCAACTCAAACCTTTCATCACATCAATTCGGTTTGCTTCCTCGATTGAGTGTGTGTTGTTAGAACGCGGGTTTATTTGTGTAGATCCTTGCTCTTCATGTAAGAGAGTTCTAAGATTAAACGCGTGGTTATCCTGCCTACTCGCTCTACTTCCGCGTTTGGGTCTACCGTCCAGGCAACACGGGCTACCCGCTTAGGTTTTTGTCTTCTCCCCTCAGTTGCTCATGACACCTTTAGAGGAACCGGACTCATACTTAGAGGAACATGCATTCATACTGTTTGTTATGTGGCAGCCAGTTTAGTACAGTATAAGAGTTGATGTTAATATGGAGTCCAGTTAGGGTTAGGAAATTCCAGTCCTGAACTATCGAGTGACTGCAGCTCAAGTCCTCAGAGAAACAGCTGTCAACATCAGCCGAGGCCAGAACCATCTTCATGGTAGAGTGAAACCGTCCCCAGACACACACGCATCCCAAAGACACCACACGGACATCCATGTGACGAGATCTCCAACCAGAAGCGGGGCACCAGGATGAGTCAGACAGGTCCAGAGGGCAGAGGGGGGTCTGGATCAATGACAGCTCAGGAATGACATGTGTAGCTTGACAGAGAGAGGGAGTGTGAAAGAGAGAGAGAGAGTGAGAGAGAAGAGGAGAGGGAAGAACAGAAGAGAAGAGATAACAGTTAGGTATGGTCACAGTCACATAATATATCGTGTATTCAGTGTAGAGTGTAAGCAGGGACTCTGGCAGGACTAATTATGACAGCATAACTAAAAGGGAGAGCCAGAAGGAAACACAGACATGAGGGCTCCCTGAGATTTAAAGCAACAAATCATCTCACCGTCAACAAACTTGAGTCAGCATCTAAACCATGAGTCCCCCAGATCTGCTCCTTTCCCAAAGGCAAATCTATTTACAAAAACCTAAAACCGAACCCTGTGGAACACCAAACTCCACTAGAGAACATGCAGAATAATCACTATTTAAATCTACATACTGATAAGGATCAGTCAAATAGGATCTGAGCCAGGAGAGGGCTGTTTCCTTAATTCCTATTACATTTTCTAATCTGTAAAGGAGAATACTATGATCAATGGTGTCAACAGCTGCACTGAGGTCAAGTAACACAAATATACACTGCATGAAAATAGGTGTATCTGTACTGGAAACTCCCATATACAGCACTGATTTTCGGAAGTATCTACAAGTACCACTGACTGTATACATCAAATTCCTCCAAGCTAGGATACTTCTGAATTGATACCAATTCGGATGTATCTCGCTGAGGAATCCTTCCAAGGTACAGACATTTGTTATCTTCATTGCTCTACCGGATAAGTGGGATGGCACGGATGGGAAATGCAGTGTTTTTTTTAACCGCGTTGGATCTTGTGTTTGAGTTTAATTCCACCAGATACTCCACAGACCGACTGCGCATTGTTCTACTCGTCTCGTTCTATCCGGCCAAGCAGCAGAGTGGGCCATGGCGGTCCTGCGTTCTGATTCAGATGTAGCCTATTCCTACACAGAGTTCACCCGCCAGCTAAAACTCACCTTTGAACATCCTGCTGCTGAGGTGGAGACTGACTCCAAATTATATCATCTGCGGCAGGGAGGCTCGTCCGTGAGCCGATACACGGCGGATTTCCGAACTCTCGCCGTCCAGACCGACTGGGGACTCCGTCCTCCGGGCGGCCTACTACGAGGGACTGGCTGCGCGCATCAAGGACGAGCTCGCCGGTCGAGAACTTCCAGCTACGTTGGAGGGCTTAATCCAACTCGCCCTCCGGATCGACCAGCGTCTCGCACCCTGCCGCCCATCAAGCCACCACTGCCTCATTTCACGTCCCGAAACCCCTCCTTCTTCTCCCACTTCTACCTCACCCACATCTCCTCGCCTCCTCTCATTCTCGGACATCCCTGGTTACTCCGCCACTTGGACTCAAAGTCGGATCTTACAATGGGGGCCAACTTGCTCTGAACTGTGCCTATGGGCCTGGGCTGGGATGTGTTCTAGGGAGTCCGAGGCCCCCGATGTCGACACAGACAACATCCCGAGTGCCTACCGGGACCTGGCTGAGGTGTTTTGTAAAAGACGGGTGACCCACCTACCTCCTCATCGCCCCTACGACCTCGCTATCAACCTTCAGCCAGGACCCATGCCACCCCGCGACCACCTTTACTCATTATCTGCCACTGAGACGCAGGCGATGGAGGAATATGTTTCCAGTGGACTGCGCCAAGGTACCATCCGGCCTTCCTCCTCACCTGCCGCCGCGGGGTTCTTCTTTGTGAAGAAACGCGATGGCAGCTTACGCCCATGTGTCGATTATCAGGGGTCAACAACATGACCATCAAGAACCGACATCAATTGACTCTTACCAACTCTGCGCTGGACGCCCTCTCTGGTGCCAACATTTTTACTAAGTTGGACCTCCGGAGCGCCTACAACTTGGTGCGCATCAGGGAGGGTGATGAGTGGAAGACGGCCTTCATCACTCCCACCGGCCATTATGAAAGTCTGGTAATACCATTTGGACTCTGCAACGCTCCTGCTGTCTTCCAGCAATTCATAAATGATGTTTTAAGAGACATGTTAGGTCGATGGGTGTTCGTGGACCTGCAGAAGCTAGAGGTTGTGAGTCACTGGCCCTTACCCAGGACTCTCAAACAACTCCAGCGTTTTCTCGGGTTTGCAAACTTACATTGTTGCTTTATCCGGGACTACAGTACAGTTCCAGCTCCGCTAACTGCTCTGACATCATCTCACCCCTTACACCTCACCTCTACTGCCATCGCCGCTGCTTCACTACGGCCCCCATCCTCCTTCATCCAGATGCCAACAAACCATTCATTGTGGAGGTGGACGCGTCAGACATGGGCGCCGGGGCCATTCTCTCCCAACGAGGTCCAGACCAAAAGCTGCATCCCTGCAGTTTCTTCTTCAAGAAATTTGACCCCACTCAGCAGCGATACGGAGTAGCGGACCGCGAGCTGCTAGCCATAAAGTGGGCCTTGGAGGAATGGCGACACTGGCTCCAGGGCACCAGAGAGCCATTCATCGTCTGGACGGATCACCAGAACCTCTTCACCATCCGGTCACTGAAATAGCTGAACCTCAGACAGGCGCGGTGGGCTCTGTTTTTTGAAGACTACAACTTCCACCTGTCATACCGCCCCAAGAACACCAAAGCTGACGCCCTCTCACGACAGTATGAGGAAGACGTCCCCCGGGCGGACCGCTCCGTTGGGACATAGAGATGAGGGTTCGCCAGGCACATGCTGCGGAGACCGAACCGGCAGGTGTGCCGCCCGGACAACTCTATGTGCCCAACATCGTCAAGCCAGAGGTTCTTCAATGGGCGCACTCCTCCCTCCTCTCAGGCCACACCGGAAGGTGTTGCACTCTACAATTCATCCAACGTGCCTTCTGGTGGCCCAACATGAGGAGGGACATTGATGACGTGCCCAGTGTGCGCCCGGGCCAAAGACAGCCATCTCCAGGAGAACTTCAACCACTCCCAGTTCCTCGTCAGCCCTGGGTGCACATTGCCGTTGACTTCATCACGGGCCTGCCGGTTTCCGAAGGAAAGAACATCATCCTCACTATCTTCGACCGGTTCTCCAAAGCTGTCCACCTGGTGGCCCTCCCTGGACTCCCATCAGCCAAAAACACAGCTGAACTGATATTAGAACACGTAGTCCGCCTGCATGGGTTCCCAAGGGACATCGTCTCGGACAGGGGGCCCCAGTTCACCTCACGGTTCTGGATGACCTTTGGCCATCTGATCAATTCCACCTGTAGTCTGTCTTCTGGATACCACCCACAGACTAATGGTCAGACGGAACGGACCAACCAACAACTGGAGCGCTACCTAAGTTGCTTTGTCGCTGATCGCCAGTGCTCCTGGGCCCACTACCTCATTTGGGCAGAATTATCACATAACCTCCACATCTCCTCTGCCACCAATCTAAGCCCATTTGAGGCATGCTACGGTTTCCAGCCTCCGATGTTCGACCATCAAGAACCGGAGGTTGAAGTACTGTCGGCCCAACAGTTGGTCCGCCGGTGTCGACGGCTCTGGAACCAAGTAAACAACGTCATCCGACACGCCAACACCCATTACACCCTACAGTATCGCCGTCGACACCCTCCGGGACGACTGTTCCAGATGACAATGTATGGCTATCTACCAAGAACCTACATCTACGGACAGAATCACGGAAGCTCTCCCCCAGAGTCATCGGTCCATACCGCATCACCCTCCGGATTAACCCTGTCACCTACCGACTCCAGCTGCCTGCGGCGCTCCGAATCCACCCGGTCTTCCACATATCCCAAATCAAACCCTTCACCACTTCTCCTATGATTTCACCGGCCCACCCTGATCCTCCTCCCCGAATCATTGAGGGCAGTCCCGCTTATACCGTAAGTCGGATCCTTGATTCGCGGCCTCGGGGCAGAGGCGTGCAATGCCTAGTTGAATGGGAAGGTTACGGCCCCGAGGAGCGGTCGTGGATTCTGGCACGGTTCATTCTCGACCCAGAACTAATTCGGGACTACCGTCTTCGGGTATCCTCCACCCCAGGACCGTCGGGTGCCGGTCCTGGACAAGGGGGTACTGTCATGCGCACTCCTAACGCGACCGGCATGAGGACCCGGAAGTAGTACAGTCGCGATTCAGGAAGCATAAAAGGAGTCAAGATGGCGTTTCACACCGCTCAGTCATTGAGTTTGCCCATGCTATCGCTGACGCTCTGTCTGTCTAATCGTGAGTACTCACTTTCTTGGGTTTCGCTTTCGATTGAGTGTGTGTTATTAGAATGCGGGTTTATTTGTGTAAACTCTTGCTCTCGCTCCGGGAGAGTCCTAAAAATAAACAGCGTAGTTATCCTGCCTGCTCGCTGCTACTTCCGCGTTTGGGTTTACCATCTACGCTACAGGGATAACTGCTAGTCTTCTGGTCCGTCTCCGTTTGTTTGTGACAGATAAGATCTGAAGCGTGAATCGTTGTTGTTTTTCTTAACAGTTCTCACAGGAAATTCCCTAATTACGACAAACAAGATGGAGCTTATGGAAAATGCTTCTTGCATTAATTTACTTGCATGACAAAAATGATTTTTCCAACAACTGGGTACATATAAATTATTTTACTTACAGTATAGGACTTGTCTGGTTAACACCTTTGTTTTATTTATATTTTCTGATACCAAAAGATATCATCAACCATGCATGCTGATTAATACTAGTAACTAGTAAAAGGTTTGAAACACACTTTGATTAAGTACACATAATAAAAAAGTCATTACTACATATGGCTTTTCTTTCTTTTTTTGCCTAAACAATTCATTATGAATAGATTAAATCTTTTTTTAAATATAACATGAACACATATTCTCCTCCAACCAGGCCATGGATGTATCCTCTTCTGAGAATTTGTAATACATTATAAATTGGCTACTACCGGGTTTTCAAAAAATTTATATTCCATGACTACAAGAGACAAATCTGGAAAGACAAGAACATCTGACCACTTGCAAAGTTTGAGTGAGAGCTTACTGAAGATGATTTTTCTTGAAATGCTATGAACACTTGCTTAACAATGATTTTAATTTAGCAAAAGTAATTGAAGTATGAATATCTGCAATACTTACTTTGTCAAAGTTAATTTACTAATTTAATTAAAAATGTATCATTGTTTAATGGGTCTTTATTTGTACATAAATTGTTTGTATTTCCTGCTTTGCTTAATTTCATTCATACATTTTCTTAAATTGATTAATTGTATTAATTAAACAATTACTTTTTTTTTGTGAACAGTGCATTTTGGATTGCTTATACTGTACATAATTATTATTATAAGCAAATGTGTGTTTATTGTGTCCACTATGTTAGGAATTTTTTCCCACTGAGGCTAGTCATAACATAATATTCAACTTATCTGGACACAAAATGCAGGCCTAAACAACAGGGAGTTCAGCAAGAGCTAGAATCATAGAAATACTTCTGACTAACAAATTAGCAATAAAACCTGAAAATACATTTTATACTTTAAATTAGGGCTACATAATTTAATAATAATAATAATAATAATAATAATAATAATATAGAATATATATTTATTACAAGTACACTGCTGTATCTTCATACAAAAATCTGATTCTATATTGCACTGACAGCTGATATTTTTATATAAACTTTCTATATTGCATTGACAATGTAAACACTTGATGAGAGAGAATCTTGATCCTTAGGTCACCACATATAAAAACAGACTCAGCTTTGTAAAAGCAAAGTGTGAACAGTAAACATTACATAAAATCATAATAAATAATGCATGAATCGACTCAATAACCACCCAGGGACATGCCTACCATGAACTGGAAGCTGCTGGAATACTAGTGTTTACCCTTCACAGTCAAGTGTGTTTTATGTCATCGTGGACTGAAAAGAGAAAGACGTCCCTGATCCAAAATCAACAACTTCAAGTTTGCTACTTGATGTTCAGAGAAGAAAAAGTGAGGAATTCAACACCAAGAACACAATATGGTTTCAACAGGACAATGACCCACAGTACATCAGGGCTGGTTGTGAAATGGATAAAGCAGACTAACATGAAGCTTTGGAGCCTAAAAACATTTGTGGACTAATTAAAATAGTCCATGCCAGGAACCCAACCAACGAATACTACTAATTGTGCCTAGAAGTGTGGTCAAATATCCAATCAGAATTCTGACAGAAGCTTGTTGCTGGCAAACAAGAGAAGCTGCTGAAGGTGAAACTGTATGTATATTTTAGACATTGTATGTATATATTTTTATGTCTTGTTAATGAAAACCCCAAATAAATTTATGCTCCAAATTCTTCTGGTGATCTTTTTAAAAAAAAATTTATTAAAGATGTGTGTTTTACAATCACTCGAAAAAGCAGTTCAAAGAAATGATTGGAAGTACAATTTTTGCCATAAATATAACTGACCTCAGCAGGGGTGAAAATAGGGATATTTCACCCCTGCTGAAGAAAGAAAGGAAGGAAAAAAGATATGACTGTTTAATGGAAGAAAATGTAATGGTCCCTACACAAGCAAGGAACAAGAGATAATGTGTCTTTATCTGTCAAATAACTAGCCTTTGGAAAGTATGAAGGAAATGAATCTTTTGAAGTGAAATCTTTTTTGTCAACTCAGGAAAATAATTCATAAAAGGTGCAGAGATATGGCGGCACAATCTGTAAAGTATCTAGGACTTGTTAGAAGCACTTGTTTCAAGCACTTACTGAAAACACTACAGATGAAACTCGAAAAATTTGAATATTGTGCAAAAGTTAATTTATTTTAGTAATGCAACTTAAAAGGTTAAACTAAAACATGAGATAGACTCATTATATGCAAAGCAAGATAGTTCAAGCCATGCTTTGTCATAATTGAGATTATTATGGCGTACAGCTCATGAAAACCCCAAATCCACAATTTCAGAAAAATTTAATATTACATGCAATCATTAAAACAAGGATTGTACATAGAACAATATCGGACCACTGAAAACTAATGCAATTAAAAGTATGCATATGTACTCAGTACTTGGTTTGGGCCCCTTCTGCAGCAATTACTGCCTCAATGCAGCGTGGCATGGAGCTATCAGCCTGTGGCACTGCTGAGGTGTTATGGAAGACCAGCATTCTGCAATAGTGGCCTTCAGCTCTTCTGCATTGTTCTGTCTCATGTCTCTCATCTTTCTCTTGGCAATGCCCCATAGATTCTCTATGGAGTTCACGATCACTGAACCAGGTTTTGGTGCTTTTGGGAGTGTGGGCAGGTGCCAAGTCCTGCTGGAAAATGAAGTCAGCATCCCCATAAAGCTCGTCTGTGGAAGGGAGCATGAAGTGCTCCAAAATCTCCTGGTAGACGGCTGTGCTGACCCTGGACTTAATGAAGCACAGTGGACCAACACCAGCAGATGACATGGCTCCCCAAATCAACACAGACTGTGAAAACATCACATTGTACTTCAAGCATCTTGCAGTGTGTGCCTCTCCATTCTTCCTCCAGACTCTGGGTCCTTGGTTTCCAAATGAGATGCAAAACTTGCTCTCATCAGAAAAGTGGCCTTTGGACCACTGAGCAACAGACCAATTCTGTCGGCTTGACAAGAGGAATACGACATTTGAAGCCCATGTCCAGGATCCGTTTGTGTGTGGTGGCTCTTTATGCACTGACTCCAGCCTCAGTCCACTCCTTTTGAAAGTCCCCAACACTTTTGCCTTTTCCTGACAATCCTCTGTGGTCATCCTTGCTGCTTGTGCACCTTTTTCTTCCACACTTCTTCCTTCCACATAGCTTTCTATTAATGTGCTTTGTAACTTTTACAATTACCTTTTGAGGCTTTCCCTCCTTATGGAGGATATCAATGATGGTTTTCAGGTCAGCATTCTTTCCCATGATTGTGGTGAACGTGGTGGTTCAAAGGCTGCTGTGACATGCATGATGACACAAATTACAACCTCTATGAACTGTAACCAGCCCAAAGCTGTAGAGAGGCAACTTGCCGCTTTGCATGAGGCTGTTATGCGATTTCATGAGATCCATGACACGTTCCATAAAACATTAGAAGATGGCGATGATATTGATGCTTCTAAAGGCTATTTAACATCAGTCCTACATGATGTGCAAGGCTTGCAGCACACAGTCTTAAGCTGGCTTTAAGCCATCAATGGAATCCTCTGATGCATCAAACTTCTAAGAGGCACATTCAATGCCTTATGAACCTGCTAAACTGCAAATATCTCTTATAGACCAACTACAAGAGCTACAGAATTACAAGAGCTACAAGAGCTACAGAATCTAAGACAGAAAGAAAATAAAGTGTTCTCCATGCTTTTAGCTCAACAGGAAGATCATCAACGTGCAGAGTTTAAACTACGACTTCAGCAAGCTGAATTTAAAATGGATAGACTAAAAGGCCCACCAAAACTCAAAGTCACTGAGATGGATGAAAATCGATGAAAGGCTGAGTTATTGACAATAAATAAAAACTTTTCAACTCCTGTCTGAGGTAATCCATAACTTTCAGCTTACTAACAGCTACTAGAGCTGTCAAGGCAGCAGTATCAGTCACACGTTGATTCCATGCACCTACCACCTGTTGACATCATCACGTTTGATGGAGAACCCTTAAAGTACTGGCAGTTCATCAGGTTATGGTCCTCAGTGATTGACAAAGAGACAGTGCCAGATCAAGAAAAACTCGTTTGTATCAGTACACTATCGGGCAAGCTAGAGATGCTATCGCACATTGCAACCATGACTCTAGCCTGGGCTATGCAGAAGCCATGGCTATCCTGAAAAGACGTTTTGCCAATCGATATGCAGTATCAAAAGCATGGGTCGACAAGGTGCTCAATCACAAAGACATTAAAGACAACAAGCAGTTGCAACCCTTTGCAGACATTCTGTGTAGCTGTCGAGATACTTTAAAGGCAATGAAGTGTGAGGATGAGCTAAATGGCGGACGCACTCTGCTACAAATCTGCCTGAGGACATAAAGAAAAGATGGCTCACAAAAAATTACGAGATTATCAAATCCAGACGTTTACCAAAGTTGGGTGACATAGTCAGTCTTGTTGAATCAGAAGCTGCCAAGAGAGCTGATCCTATCTTTTGGAATCTGCTTACATCTGGCATTCCCCAGTGAGTTTTAAATCAAATGCTAAGTTAACCTTCAATAAAAAAACGGCAGACATTTGCAACAGTGTCTGCCTTTTTGCTAATGAATCTACTACACAAGAAAGGCAACTTCAAGATTTAAATGTCCAAAGTGTGCTGATGAGCACTTCCTGAACCAATGTCAGGCTTTCAGAGCTTTGTCTGTTCAAGAGCGTTTGGCCTTAGTTCAGTGAAAGAAACTTTGCCTGAACTGCTTTATGAAGGGTCATCGCAGCACAGTCTGTTCTCGCAGATGGGTATGCAAGGTGCCTGGATGTGGGAAAAGGCATAACACCTGGCTACACTCTGCCATTGTAGCTTCTAACAATGACAAAGGACAATCTACAAATCAAGCTGGTAAAGATAAGCCAGCAATCAACCCACCATCTGTCATTCAATCACATGCCACCAGAAAATGCATTGAAATTAGTCAAAGGAAGATTGCACTTCCCATCCTACCTGTAGTGGTTTCAGACAAACACGAACAATTCTCTATGAATGTATTCGCTCTACTTGATAGTGGCTCCAACGGGAAGTTTGCTTAGTTCATGCTCTTAAACTGGAATCACAAAAAAAAAAAAACTTTAAACTGAACACTATGGAGACGAAAAACCTCAATGTAGTCCCCTTGGCAGTGGATCTACAAGTTGAGGATGCTCAACAAAGGAACTCTCTCCTGATGAAAGACCACCTGAACACCTAAAAAGTCTGGACAACCTAGTAACCGAGCATGAGGTGTTACAATGGCCACATCTCCAGGAAATTGTGGATGAAATCAGTTTCCCAGATGCTGATTTAGCCGATGAGGTTCACCTGCTAATAGGTCTAGACCAACCAGATATACTTGCTTCTCGTGACACCTACTGTGGTGAGTCTGGCGAACTATATGCAATTTTCACTGGCCTAGGATGGTAACTCCATGGACCAATAGATGATGGCCCTAAATTCGGTTCTGCCAATTTCATTTAAACTGACCACTCTCTACAACAAGCTGTTGAAAGGTTTTGGAAGTTGGATGATCCAGTGCATGTGAACAATGACTCGCTGTCAGTAGTTGACGAGCAAGTTGTGACCCTATGGAACAAACAAGCAGTCAAAGAGGAAGGTCATTACACACATCCAATCCCATTCAAAGAACACCCACCACGACTGCCCAATAACTACACAATGGCTAAGCATCGATTAGACCTTCTAGGAAAGAGGCTAAAGAAGGACCCAACTTTGCTTTTCAAGTATGCAGAGGGTATTAGAGACTCTTTGCAGAAACATTAAGCAGAAGAGGTTGTTGACATTAACAGAGAAGATGACTGTGTGTGGTACCTGCCACATCATCCGGTGCTACATCCGTGCAAGCTGGAGAAAATTCTCATAGTCTTTGATTGTGCAGCACGGTACCAGGTACGTCATTAAATGACCACATTCACCAAGGCCCAGACCTTACCAACAAGCTGCTAGGAGTTCTTCTCATGTTTTGACAAGAACCCGTTGCTTTGAATGCAGACATTGAAAGCATGTTCTATCAAGTCTGGGTGCAATCTGAAGAAAGAGATATGCTTCGTTTTCTTCGGTGGGAAGATAACGACCCAGACAAACCCCCTAAGCATTATTGTATGACGGCTCACCTGTTTGGAGGTGTCTGGAGTCCTAGTGCTGCCAATTTTGCTTTGCAACGAGTGGCAGAAGACTAGTAGACACTTCTCTGGTTACACAGTGAAAACTGTGAAGTGTCATTTTTATGTAGACGATTGCCTTAAGTCAGTTCCAACAGATGAGGCTGCCATTAAACTTGCTTCTGAACTTCGGCAGCTGCTTGCCTGTGGAGGCTTTAAATTAACCAAGTAGTTAAGTAATTCTAACGAAGTGATGAAATCAATACCAGCTGATGACTGGGCAAAATCATTACATGAAGTAAACCTTGACCAAGAAGATCACCAACACTGGGTGTCCTTTGGGAAATAGAAAGAGATTGCTTCACATTTGATGTCAAGTCAACGGACAAGCCTGTAACTAAGAGAGGATTATTGAGCACTACCAGCCCATTTATGATCCTTTAGGATGTGCAAGTCCTTACGTGCTTAGAGCTAAAGCATTCTTTCAAGAGTAGTGCCGCATGAAAGTTGACTGGGACGAGGAGTTACCAGTGGACATAGCAGCACAATGGCGCAGATGGTTGAATGACTTGCCTCTGTTGTCAGCACTGACAATTCCAAGATGTTTTAGATCAACATCTACTAGTCGTATGTTACCAACCCAGCTCCATCACTTTTCTGATGCTTCAGAACTGGCTTACGGTGCTGTTTCATACATCAGGATTGGTGATACATGCAGGCTGGTGATGTCAAAGAGCCAGACTTGCTCCAATCAAGCCAGTTAGCATACCACGACTGGAGCTACTAGCAGCTGTCATTGCTATGGAGCTTGATCAGCATATCAAGCGATATGTAGAGATTCAAATTGAAGAGACTTTCTTTTGGACGGATAGTACTATTTTTCTCCAGTACATTAAAAATAAGCATTGTCATTTCCAGATATTTGTCGCCATTTCAAAAATACATGAACGTACAGAATCATGCCAGTGGCAACACAGTGATTCTGCCTCTAACCCTGCAGATGACGTCTCTCGAGGGATGACCATGAGAGAGATTCTGGCAAGTGAACGATGGGTATCCAGTCCACACTTTCTTAGTCTCGAGAAGAAACAGTGAATAAAAGAGATACGGATGTTTGTTTACATGTTGCACTACAAGAGCTATCCATCTCAAAGTCGCACACACCCTTGATACTGATTCCTTTATCAACGCATTACAGCGATTCATCTCCAGGAGATAATGGGACTAATTTTGTGGGTGGGTTACGAGAGTTGTGAAAGGCCATTAGTGAATGGAATCAACAAAGGATTTCTGATTATCTGCTGCAGAACAACATAAAATGGATCTTTAATCCATCGGCCGCCTCCCACATAGGTGGTGTTTGGGAACAACAAATTCCCACTGTACGTTCCATTCTAAACACTGTCGTATGGCAGCAGGCACCACACGACGAGGGCTTGACAACAGTTTTGTTGCATTGAGTCTATTGTCAATGGTAGACCAATTACTAAACTCTCAGATGACCCATCAGATCCTCTACCACTTACCCCAAATCATCTGTTGTCACTCCGCACCGGGCCAACTCTGCCCCCAGGAGCCTTTGTAAAACAAGAGGCTTACAGACGCAGATGGCATCAGGTCCAGTATCTGGCAGATATCTTCTGGTCAAGATGGCTTCAAGAATATTTGCCTGCACTGCAGCAACGTAAGAAATGGCTACAACCAAAGCGGAATCTATCACGCAATAATACACCACACAAGTTAAACCTTGAAAATATAATTTAAACGACATATTCTCAGCATGGTGAGAAATGTTTTGTTGCCTAAGTAATGTGATGTTTCTTATATAATGCTATCTAGATTACTATTTGCATAGTAATATTTTTTGCAAAAATAATATCATATACTTCAGTTTTGCTCTTTGTGCAGACATAGACTGTATAATGTTACTTCTTGAAAACTTTGCAATATATACATACATACATTACATTTTGTTGATGGGTGAAGTTTAACACGTTTGTTACATAAAGATTGTTCTAGAAATGCACCATTTCATGTGATAGTGCTTAGCGCAATATGTGATATGTGAAACATTACTAAATAGTAATTGTTAGTTGTTTTGTGTTTGCAGTTTGACCGCACATATGCACATGAGCCTAGAATATTGAACCTTTTCACAATATTTAAATTTTCTGAGATTGTGGATTTGGGGTTTTCATGAGCTGTAAGCCATAATCATCTCAATTATGACAAATCATGGCTTGAACTATCTTGCTTTGCATGTAATGAGTCTATCTCATATATTAGTTTCACCGTTTAAGTTGCATTACTGAAATAAATGAACTTTTGCACAATATTCTAATTTTTCAATTTTCACCTGTAGATTCACTACCCGACACACCCGATCCAACACAGTTTGTTTACTGTCAAACCATTCAGCAGATGATGCCATTTCATGATCCACTACAGTTGTATGGCCACTACCAACTCCACCACCATCATCAACTTTGCTGACGACACTGTTGTGGGGGGCCAGATCATTGCACATTTAACACACATTTGCACATGGTCTACAGGACATTTTGTACACCTGGAACTTTGCACATTGTTCTGCTCATGACTGGTAATTGCTTTTCTATTTTAATTCCATTTTAATTTTATTTTATTACATGTACATAGTGTAATTTTACAGCTAAAAGTTTTCTATATTCTCTATATTTGTATATTTTTTTATTATATACTTATTTTATATTTGATGTTCTTTATTTAAAATTTTATTTTGTTATACTATTCTTTTAAAATTATATTCTTATTTCATATTCAGTCATTACACAGAATGCGGTGAAATGCTTGTACTTGCTTGTGAACTGCCCATGACCTAAAAAGAAAATTAAATACAAATTAATTGATAATTAAATAATAAATAAATGCATACTGTGTAATGACTGTATGTGACAAATAAATTTTTAATTTGATTTGAATTTTGCACAGAAAGTGAAAACATCTGACAGTGCAGAAAAAGTGAAAAGAAAGAAAGAAGCAAGCTAACACTGCAAAATGCAAAAAAGGGTCCCATTGAACAATACAGTTTAAGTAATTAAAGCATACATGTGTTTTGCAAACTTATGATCTTACTATTTCTATACAACTAAATTCTGGTCATCTGGAAAATTCAAAAAGGGAGCAGTTACAGTATGCAGTGTGAAGTTTGTATATAAGTATAGTTTTCCCTGTGAATAGAGCCGGCTTTTTCTAAGGTAATTCTTTGTTAAGCACTGTTGACTGTTTTGGAGTATTTAAAGATTATTCTAAAATAAAAATCAGGCCATTAGGTCAGTGTCATGTAATAATTAGATTAACACATTCAGGGTCGTCTTAGACATCTTGAGTCTAGGGCCTCACCAGAAGGGGGTCTCAGTGAGGCACATGGATGTAGAATTTTTTAAATATATATTACAGATTAATTTAATATGCTTTTGTTTTTGTAATCATCCTGTGACCATGAAAATATAACTCAATAATTTATATTTGTTAAAGAAAAATAAAAACCAAGCAGGCTTTTTCTCTATGCTTCTGTAACACTATCAAGATGTAACCAGTACCTCATAAATACCAAAGTGGGGCAATATTCTTATTGACTTAAAAAAACAGTCAATAAGACTAACTAAAGGTGATCAGGAAACCACAAAACTTATGACATATTAACACTACTGCTAGTTTGCATGCTGAGGAAACCCAATTTGCACAAAAATGTGCATGAATTGAGAATAATTCAGTAACTAACATAACACACATTGATTTATTACCATATGAAACACCAGGACATCATTTCACTACAGTGACAAAGCCCACAACATTTCCTATCCTGAAAAATTTTGGGGTTGTGTGTTTTTTTTTTTTAATTACACAGACTTAAAGATAAAATAATTGGAATTTTGGAGGTTGTGTTTGTGTTTTTTAAATAAATGAATGAATGGAGGATGTGCTTGATGTTTTTTAAACTTCCATGCCTCATTCTTTGGGCAGGGCCCTTTGAGCTTCTGCCGACTTGATTATTGTTATGCCCTCTATGTTGATGTTGGCCAGGCATCGATTGCACAGCTGCAATTGATCCAAAAATGCTGCTGCCCATTTTTAGAGGGAAACAAATATGGGAACACCTAACTCCTATCTTGGCGCCCTTATACTGGCTACCTGTGCAGTTCAGGGTCAAGTTTACAGTATTATATGTACTTTTAAAGCCATATAGTCCAGCGCAGTTTCTCAGGTCTGGTGAGCAGCTTTTACTTACAGTCCCTAAATATATGCTGAAAATTTCAGGGCGATCGAGCCTTTTCAGTACCAGACCCTAAACTTTGGAATGAGCTGCCCCTGTAGGCTGGCCTCTACTCTCCCTATTTTTAAATCTCACCATAAGACCTTTTAATACATTTTGGCATTTAATACAGAATGATTAGGTATTTTACCTTTTTTATTGTTTACTATTTAATTACTTATTTTATACAATGAGGTTTGACTTTTTATCGTTGTATATTTGTTTGGGTTTGGATTTTATTTTATTTTATTAATATTGTCTGTTGTTTCTATGTCTGCAGCTATTTTAGGATTGTGAAATTCTGAATTATATTCTCAATAACTGCATAACAATGTGTCATTTTATGATCTAATTTACAAGAACAAAGGCAATTTTCCAAAACCGACTACACTCTGTGCGTTCCCAATTTTCTTTAATAAATATTTCTTTTCAAAAGACTTTGAGGGTCCATCTACAAAGTCATCTATTGCAGTCCAGAATTATACCTCGAATGATACACTCGAAATCTGATTTTAATGTGATGAAATTAGATTATGAATTTCTGCAATGTTTAAAAACAGTTAATTTATTTCTCTAAAATACAAATCCTGTTAAGTTATTGTCAACAAGGAACTTACACATCAGCAAGTTTCAGTTTTATCTTCAATAATTTAGCTTCATTTATAAATAATTAATTTGAGATTTTCCTTAAAAAATAAATGAATAGTAGTAAACAATACAATTATAAAACTATTTAAGCTATTTGAGCGCCATCTACTGCTCTCTCCAGCTGTCTACACCATTTAGGTTTTTTTTTGCAAGCATTGTTTGCAATTGGTCAAAATCCAGTAGTTTCTGAGCAATAACAGATGTACAGCTGCCACCTGTACAGCCATGTAACCTGCTCTATTGATCTTACGGCGCTCTTTTCAATTTAGACATTTAGACATTTATTAATTAGCATACTGTACATATTATGGATATAACACCAACAAAGTGTTACATTATGGATGTAGCAAAGATATAACACCAACATGACAAAAAAAAAAAAAAAAAAAAAAATCTCTGATTTGGAAATGGGTCATCTCTCTTTAAAATTAGCCATAAAATCAATCAGGTGAAGCAAATCACCCTCTCAATGGTACACGAATCCATTTTACTTTCAACTGTAATCATTTTGTCCCTGATGTAAACAAGCAACTGTAGAAAACAATCAACTACTGTATGTGGGATATAGTTGATAAAGTTGTGCACAAGTGGATGGACATAAAATAAATCAAAGGCTTTATCATTGCCCAGAAACACAATAAAAGTTTATTTGCACTGAGTAAATTAGAAATGGAAGGTATTTGGTACAACACAGACCCTCTCTAGATCAGGACATCATTCCAAACTGGGTCAAAAAAGCCAAGAGGAACCTATTCAGAGAGGCTACCCAGAGGCCTACAGCAACTCTGAAGTAGTTGCAGGAATTTATGACAAAGAGTGGTCACTGTGTGCATGTGACAACAATATCATAAATTCTCCATAAATGTGGCTTGTACGGGAGGGTTACAAGAAAAGAAGTAAAGCATGGAGTTTGTTATATCCTGTTATTGGGTGTTTCTCTGCAGCAGGGCCTGCAGCACTTGTCAGAATAAAAAGAAAATGGATGGGGCAAAATACCATCAAATTCCTGAGGAAAATCTGCTGCCCTCTGCCATAAAGTTGTCAATGGGAAAAAGGCTTACCATACAACATGACAATAACTCAAATCACACAGCAAAACTGACCACAAAAGGGTTGAAGCAGAAAAAGGTGAATGTCTTTGCATGGCCTAGTCAAAGCTCAGGCTTAAACCCCATTTTAAATCTGTGGAATATGATATATTATAGGGACCGCATACCACAAACGGTCAAATTTAACTCAACTTGAGCAGTTCTGCAAATTAGAGTCTAGATGTGCAAAGCTTTGTGTGCAATTGAGAAGGTGATTAGCTTTACCTAATTGAGTTTACAAGTCATTGTTGGGAGGGGTGATCTTTTCCCAAATCAGTAATTCTCTCTTTTGTTGTTGTTGTTGTTGTTGTTGGTGCTATATCTTTCACTTGGTTGTTAAAAATTGCACTGAGTAAATAATGCTGGAGAAAACAAAAAACTGTGTCTGTCATCATTTCAGCCTGCAAATATTTGGTCATTATTATTTTAAAACCAAATACATTCAGGTTTAATGTGGAAATATGGCCAATTATAGTAATCAAAATGTATATAAATTAAGCTTAAAATAAAGTAATATTTCTATGACACATTTGTAAATACTGTAAAAAGGTTTCTTTACTGGAGTGAGAAAAGAGTATAGTGAAGGCTTTATGAGCTGTTCTACATGGTGGTGCAATTATGCACCACCATGTAGAACAGATTATAAAGCCTGTAGAACAGATTATAAAAGATTAAAATTTATAAAATAAATAGTAGCTGCTAGATGAAACATTTCTTTCTTTCTTTCTTTCTTTTCCCCCCTTCATTTTAATTTACACTTATATTATTAGCTGAGGTTTGTGGTGTATAATAAATATGATCATGATTTCAACAGGATTTAGACCTTGCTTGCACTAAAGAGGTATTTTATAAATAAATATAGTTATAAATATTGCAGCATGCCTATGAGAGAGATACCTGTTAACAGGAGGTCCCTGAGTGTCCTTGTGCTGGCAGTGAGGTGACCAGTGTGAGGAAGGTCAGAAGTAATGAATGGATTACAATTTATTCAGTATGCTGTTGGTCTGCATGTAGAAGCTATTCTTCAGCCTGCTGGTTCTGGCTAGAAAGCTGTGATACCGTCTGCCTAATGGCAGTCTGGTAAACACTTTGCGGCTGCAGTCTGTGATTGTGTTGGCCTTATTCAGACACTAGGGGAGCTCACACCAGGCAGTTGTACCCAGTGGGGATGTTGTACAGGACGTTGTGGAGATGTACCTGCAGAAACTGGTCAGTATCTTGGGTGGACACCAAACTTCCTGAAACTGTGCAGTCATTGATGAGCAAATTTTTACCAATGTCTTAGTGTGAAGGGACCAGGTCAGGTCATCAATGAAGTGCAATGATGTAGACGGAGGTGTGCCATCCCCTAGCAATCCCCCGGAGTCCATGATCATCTCCTTAATTTTGCACATGTTAAGGAAGAGGCTGCCGTCACTGAAGCACAGTAATAATGCACTGGCCTTTTAAGTGTAGACTGTCTCATCTCCATCGGTAATAAGGACTTTGATGCTAATGTCTTCTTGAAAATGATATTGGAACTGTGCTTGGTGGCCATGAGATGGAAGAACAGGGAATACAAGAGGAGCAGAGAATCCATCTCAGTGGAGTTCTTGTGTTCAGTGACAGTGTGGAGGAGATACAGTTGTTGATTTTCAGAAGGCAGAAGATCCAACATCCAATTGAACAGATGAGTTCTCAATCCTAAGTCCTTGAGCTTTTTTATAAGATAGGTTTGGCTGGAATGATGGCGTGGAGACGTTTGAGAGTGTGTGTTATTGCTCTAATGTGAACACGTGTTTATCAGTGTTAACAGCACATTCTGCTTTAGGGTAACTTACATTAGCTGGTTGGTTTAATTTTCACATATTCGAATATTTTTGAAAATAAGGAACTACACTCACAATTCTTTCCCTCCTACACAGTCTTTTAGCTACAACCTTTTAATAACAAATATCTAGTGTGAGAGGTATAGGCAACGGTTTGCAAATAGAAGAGGGTCCATGGTGTCCGAAAGGGAGGCACAGATGTAGGATACAAGTAATTTAGAGGTCTGCCTAGGTACAGGGACAATGTTAGTCTTCAGAAAGCATATCACTACAAAAAGTCTAATGTCTGTGAAAACCTCTGCAAACTGGCACGTTCTTTAAAGGCCATGTCAAATATGATAAATTTGGGGGAGAAAACCAGAATGGAATTATAAAACATTTAAAATTTTGAGAAAATACAATAATGTTTAAACCGATAATGTAAAGATCAGTAAGATGGAAATAGCAAGCATGTAGCTCTTAAATAAATAAATAAATAAATAAAAAACTTGGCTACTGAAAATTGTAACGGTGTAATAAGAACAGTAGGGGGCGGTCGTGGAAGCGGTGTCACGCTATAAGAGCTTCTGAATATTTACATATTAAAAAAAATCCAGAATTAAATAAATGCCAACAAAACAACAACAAAAAAGGTTTTAGTTGATATATGAGGCTCCTCTCTTTTTAGTCTAATATTACTTAGTGTGCTAAAATATGCTTGCTTGTTTATCCTTCAAACGCCAAAAGGGAGGTAAAATGTACTGATATACACCACCAGCTTTTGACTGCACGTTCGACGTTTTTGTCGGGGCGCTGCCTTTGGAGATAATCCCTAAATCATTCCCATCCACAGGAGTCGAATTTAATGCTTTGAAAAACGTACAGTGTCACCGGATACTCGCTTTTTAAAGGCGGTTGTAGGTAAAAGACTGTGTAGGAGGGAAACAGTTATGGGTGTAGTTTCTTATTTTCCCAAATATTAACGCCGAAAATCCGAATATGCGAAAATTAAACCAACTTTAACCGCAGCTAATGTAAGTCACCCTAAAGCGGAAGCTGCTGTTTACACTGATAACACGTGTGCACGAGCTCTGCACGTAAACCTCGCGTTAGAGCAATAACGCAAACTCCCAAACGTCTCCGTGCGGAGGAGGTAATATTTTAACGCTGTGATAATTATGATGATGATGATTTGTGCTGCAGCACATGTCAAGGATAGACGATGATGTGAACTAGAAACAATGGTAATCCCATTAAAAAACGCTCTGTACATGGTGTAGGTTACGAATAACAAGGAGCGCAAACAAGTGCGTTTTGAATGGATGAATGGACAGAGACAATAGGACAAAGCCAGAATAATGATGAAAGCTCAGGGTGTTTCAGACACATTCTTCCATAATAAATCGGTTACGGCGGCTGCGCCTTCCGTTCCCAGTGTGTTTTCCCCCTGGAGCTCAGCCCCCTCTCCTCCTCCACCTCCTCTCTCCTCCCGCTCCATAAGCGCCCGGATGCAGACCCGCAGTCAGGACAACATGGTCGCTTGACTGAGCACAGTGTGGGAAGAGCGTGCTGGAATCTCAGCGAGCAGCTGCTACAGAAAGAAAACCTGACCTTATCACGACCAGCTTCGTTTTCCTCCATTATAGCTGGCGGGTAGTTCTTCTTGGATTTCTTTCTCATTGCTAGGTGAGTTAAGTAAAAGTCTATTTGGAATGAATGTTGTTAAGTCGTCGATGTTTGAGACTGAATTAAAATTCACGGAATGTTTAAGTCATGAAGGCTTGGTATATTCTGGCACGGTGGTTCTTTCATTAGAGTAATTAGAGTCTTAGAAGAGGTGGTGTGTGAGGGAGAGTTTTGTCTTTGGGATAGGCTGTGGAACAGGAGAACAGCCTGAGGACAAACGTGTTCGAACAGACAGCGTGTGATTATTATTATTTTTAAATTATGAATATTTATTTCTGCTAGAACTGCATTACATTTGACAGCGTTGAGATCACTGAGACTCCACGTGACTGAACCGGGTTTCAGCGAGCAGGCGAGAGATTTCATGCGGAATCTTTGGGAAGTGAGACCTGACTGAGTGCTTAGCTCGCACTGGTGGAGCGCATGGACACGCTGTTGATGTTTGTAGTCGGAGAATGATATTACTGCCCAAAACAACGAGCAGCGACGAGCTGTACGCGTTACCGGGTCTTTAAAGCGGTGTGATTAAAACATGGCTTCTTTGCTTCCTTCCAGTTCATATTTAATAGGGTCTCACGCACGACGGTGGTTCATTGTAAACGCTAGCCTGGATCACCCCCACCATCTGAATCACAGACAACCGTTTGTTATTTTTTTTCCTGGAAGGACAAATTGCGTCGAAACCAGTTTCCTTTCTATTTAGCACCATTATATTGGCAGCCTTGGTAACCGTAAGACTTGCCAGTTGAAGCACGCAGGGTACACGCTTCACATAGCTTAGAGAGCGTGTACAGCGACGTCAAAATGTCACGTGATTTTTGTTGCTTCATCTTGGCGGTCGTGTTCTCACCTCAACCTGCCTGTAGGACTCGTACTGACTTCCGAAAATTCTGCTCAAACTGAGCTATAAATCGTTCAAAGAGCTGTGTCAGACATTTACATTTTAAATTAAATCCACGTCAGATATGTCAGTTTCTATATAAAGTGAATAGAATCTTTTATATTTGTCTTTTGTTTCTTTTTTTCTTGTGATTGTGTAAAGCTGCTTTGCGACAATGACAGTTTTTAAAAGCGATTGAATTATTCCTCATTCACCTAAGGCTAGTGGCAGACTGTGTTTACATTCAGTTTTAACTGACTGCAAGACTAGTTCTGATTTACACATTATACAGTATGTATCTCAAATGTGTTTTTTAAAAATAATAAATGTTACATTTATATATGTTTTAAACTGACATGGTAAAATGTTGCTGTTCCTGTGTGGTAGGAGCAACATATTTGCTAAGTTTGTTTAGAATTGCAATAAAATCTGGGGAAAAAAAAACATATCGGGACATTAATAAAATTGTGATACTTACAAAATCATAATACAAATCGAATCAGCACCCGGGTATCGTGACAGCATATCGGAAGATCCCCGGTGATTCACATTTCTAGACTCTAGCAAATAACCCTCTCATTTTCAAACTTACATACACTAAATAGCCACTATTGATTATCAAGTGAACATTTTGTCCATGAAATTAATATGTTCGAAGCAGGAAAAAAATGGGAAAGCTAAGTGACTTTGACAAGGAGCAAATTATGATGGATCAACGACAAGTCAGAGCAACTCAAAAACTGCAGCTCTTGTGGTATATTCCCAGTCTACTGTGGTCAGGACCTATCAAAAAGGCTCCGTTGTGTACGAAGTTAATGCTCTTTTCCAGTGCTCATTATAAGTGTTGCACAATTCCATCAGAGTGCAGTGTTGCACTTCCTGCTAATTTAGGTCTTAAATAGTTGGTAAAAGCTCATACATTCACAATACTCATAGGGAATACATTTCTTTAAAAAGTTCATGATTTTTAAAGGCTTTGCATGAATGTTTTGATATTTTATAATTAGCGCTTCTGGTAATATCTAAGACCCAGTGTGTAAAATTGTTTGTATCAACCAGGTTTTAAACAGATTAATGAGCACACGGGGAAAGAATTTCCTGTCCATCAGGGTCATCACAACTGTACCTCATTTTCCATTCACCACACATCAAGTCTCTGACATGGTAAATTTTATAAGGCCTCGCGACCATCTTTCACTTGCACTAGACCTCCAAAGCAGTGTGAGCAACAAAGCGCTGTTACTAATTACGTAACTTGCGCAATCTGTATAACCCGTGTGAGAGTGACAAATATCTTCCTCTTCTAAGCTCACACAGACAAGCAACAGGGTGTAGAATAAATGAACAAAGAAATATTTGCATGCTATTTAAACTCAACATGTCAGAGCTTCTTTGAGCTTCACACACACACACACACACACACACACACACACACACACACACACACACACACACATACACATACACACACACACACACACATATCCCTCTCTTACTAAAATATATACTAGCACTTACCTTCCTGTAACAAGGCCTATATATGATAGTCAGCTATTGTTTATATAGCAAGGCTGTGCTCAGATGATAACTCTGGTATATCTTGGCACTGATGTAAGGGTCAGAATGAGTACAAAAAAAAAAAAAAACACCCTTATCCTGTCACAAGTGCAAAGAGGATCAACGTAACCAGAATCTATGATTCTATTAGAGACGGTGGATGTTAGTTAAACATTAGGCTTTCTCTTCTGCGTATAAAGGATTGAGCACTGCAGAGCTGAGCTATACTTCTAATAAAGAATGAGACAAAGTTTTCCACAATATGGATTATGAGTCATCTCCCACAGACCAGTCACTCCAGCCCCTGCTCTTTCTGCAATGCTCTGAATACCAGTGCTCTCACCGAGGCCTTGTGTGTATCCCTGACAACACTGTTCTGTCAGTGTGGCTTTCCCACAGAGGGCAATCTGCCCATTTTTCTGACCTTTTCCTTTGCTCTAAGACTGATAAAACGTTGCTATATGATGAGTGTTTTGGAAAATGTAGTGCATGTTTATTCTGTATCAAGCATGATAACACCACAGGAAGTGCTTTTTATTAAAGCATTTTGTAAACAAATGTTTATTTTACAAGTGATATATTTGCTAACCGGAAATGTTGTGGTTAAAATGATTCAATGACTCTAAACATAGAAAATGCCTTAAAAGCCTGAGAATATGGTGCGTAATTACTTTCCAGTCGAAGTATTCTCTCATAGGAGTAGACATAACCGCTAATGAGAATACATTACTGAGAAAGTTGACTTAAGTGTGTTCCAGGCAATAAGTTTGTTTTTAACTTTTAAGCTAAACAAACATATTATAATGTCAGAACACAATGTAAGGGATAACCTCTATGCATTTAAGCCAAAATGACTGAAAATGTCGCCAATAACGACCCCCTTCTATGGGAAGGTGTGCTATGACATAGCTCTGAAAATTAATCAGAATTATCCATCACTCAGTGTTGTCAGTATTTTTCCATCACCAAGGGAAAGGTATGATGCCTAAACTACCTGTGCTAAATTAATGTATGCATTTGAATCTGAATTTCAGTTTGCTTTTCTTTCGCTAGTGCCATGCAAAACAATACGAGAGGTAATTAAAATCCTGCAAATCGCTGAGCGCTGAAAATGACAGTAGTCATAGTATTGTTAGACTGTAGCAGTACCAGTAGATGACAAGAATTTCTTTCAATTTTGAATAATAAATATAATTAATAAATTAAATAAAATTTATTATATATTTTTTATTTTAGTATTATTATAATAATTTTTTTAGACTTACAGTAGCATTGTTTTACATGCAGTTGAGCTCTGTCATACATTCCTTCTCCTGTGTTTTAAACCCCAAATGACTTTTTTATTCACATTGGTTTTCTTAATTACTTTAATTCACTTGTTGGAGGATATAGTGATAACATGGAGGATTATGGGTAATATACTGAGCCAAGGTGTACTCTGCCATCTGTTAGAAAAGATCTATAAAACACAAGCTAAGCATGGATCTATGTTGCAAGGTTTCAAGAAAACATTTATTTGAAGACAAATAATTCTCTTTCAGTCTCTTCAGAGACTATTCCACATCTGGAGGGTAGAAAGTTCCCAGATTACTAGGGGAGTGAAAGGAGTTTGAGGAAACGATTTTGTGATATTATGATAATTTTTGCTGCAATTTATTACCTACTCATTAAAGGTGATCTAGGTGGTTGTTGTTGGCTTTTCGGCTGCTCCTGGCAAGGGGTCATCATAGTGGACTATCCGATCCGCATACAAGCTTGGCACACGTTTTACGCCGGATGCCCTTCCTGACGCATCGCTCCCATTTTATCTGGGTTTAGGACCGGCATTGCATCCAGTGGCTGGGGTTTGGACGTTGGTTGGGAACTGAACCCGGGCCTTCTGCATAGCAGGCGAGTAACCTACCACTGAGCCATCAAATGCCCTATTAAAGGTGTATTACAAATGATCTGGGAGGAATATGTTAAAAACTGAGGAAATTCTGAGGAAGAATTATGTCCTCAACCTGGTTCAAAGGGAGTTTAAAGGGACACCAGGTAAACTGTTTTTCAAGATGGTAATGCGATCAGGTTTATTGTGATTGCTAGGATCTGTGGCTGTGTTTATATCAAGAATTAGGCCATACTTAATAATTAATGTAGCGAGCTATTATTTTGAATTGATTACCGTCTTAAATCTGACTGTGCTTGTAAACTACAGATAATCTGGGTGGTTAAAATTAGCCTCTTATAATAGATTTGAGCTATCATAGCAAAGGTTGCGACACTAACTAAATGAATTAATGACTAAAAATAGTATTAAGAACAAGGCAGCTAGACTACATTTGATCGTAATCAAATTATTCTCTATTTGATTTTATTAAATGCTCCTTTAGGTATTTTGGTAACATCAACAATATTAACTCAAACTATTTACTGTTATTAGAAAGGGTTTATTTCCATGTAATCATCGCGGGGTGGTGGCTTAATCTTATTTTATAAGATGCCAAGCTTTTATAGTCCTCTTGATAGTTTGGGTGTTGTGTGTGTGAATTGACTTATCTTTAACAGTGTACGAGCACGGGGAAATCTTTATGTGGCGTGAGTGCTTGCATGATGAGACCTTCTACAGGAATCATTAGGACTGCCGTTGGTCTGCATGTAACAGCTTGTGTGTTATACTGTAATGTCATCAATATTTCATGTCTATATTCTGTACGCTGGTTGTAGTTAAGGCCATCTGCGGATGCTGAAGAGAGAGATGCCTTGATGACAGTGATGCTATAATGTTTGCATATACAGTATACAGCTCAGAAAGGTAAAACATAGCTACCGGCATTTGTATGTTTATTAACAGGTGAACTTTGGTGAGCATTTTTATGGGTCGAACCATACTGGATCAACAAGTATGTGTGTTCATAATATAAGATACTTGCATACGAAAAATGCTTTAGAACAACCACAGCGATATTTCGGTAAAAGCAAATCGTTATTTAGTATGATTGTGCCATGTGATGAGGCTGTGGCCTAAAGTGTTCTGCAACAACATATAGTTATAATTTTTTTTTTTCCTGTAAACATCTAGCTAATGCTTAAAATCCTCAAGCACACTTTATGATGTCTCTGTACGGCCCAATAAACATGGTGAGGCAGCCAAGTTCTCATCTAAAAATATCAAATTGCTGCTTGGAACTTGATTAGAGCAAGGGTGATGGGTAGGATCAAGAGGTGCAGCGTGTGCTGGTGCATGTGAGTGTATTATTTATTTATTTATTTTTTGCCGGCAAGTGTGCGTGTTCCTGGTAGAGTGTATGTATTACAGTCAAGAGGTGAGTATGTACATGGACAGCTGGCTGGGCTTTCCTCTGGACAGGCTATGACAGGACTATTTCCAGCACCCATGGGTCATGTTGCCGCTAGGGAAGATAACAGCCAGATAGCACAGTAACAGTAAGCAGCAAACGTGTGGAGCTATAGAGCTATGCGGCAGCAAATCATTGTTAAGGATTAAGGAAAAAAATCAGAAAAATTTGGCTAAGCTGCCGGTGAATTGAACAGGCAGGGTGTAAATGTTGTAAAGCTATGAATGAGCAGCTAATTTAGCAGAGTAGAGGACCAATCCATGGATTAGAAGAAACGATGTTAAAATGAACACACAGGATGGAAAAAGGGCCAAGGAAGGAATTGCTCAAGCAAGAATGTGGACAAGTATGAACAAAATGTTCTTAGCTGAATTGAGATTTCCGGGGTTTGAGAACCGATGCCAAGCTTCCTATTGCTGCTTGTAAGGTAATTATTTTATAGAGAACATTTTTCTGTAATGCATTATCCAAAATAATTACTGTTTGGACGGAATGGGAGTCCAGGATAAACAGTCTCGAAAATGTGGCTGTTGCAATAAAAATTCCATGCATACTACGTATATCTCATAAAAATGCAAAATGCTAGTGTTGACCTTTCTAAAGTGCACATCTGCAAATGCAAGTGCTACAAGAAGTTGTGCTTAATCATCAGTAGCTCACATTACCATACCAGGTAGCTATCCTGTACCTGTTCTAGAACCTCAGGAACGTTCCTTAGAAGTGTCCCTTGTCTGACAAATCTTTTAATTGTCTTGTTTTATTTTTCAGAATTTAAAACCTGTCTGCACATTTGTTTTGGCTGTAGGCGATAGAAATACACCTGTCCTGCAGGCTATACTGTAATGTTTACCATCATATCAGTTTGGCATTAACCTGGTGTTATTTCTACTAGTCATTTTATAGAAAGTCAAATGAAGTTTCAAATGAAGAACCTGTCAAATGAATCTTACCAAACGCATGCAAATGGCTTGAGTAACTGTTGTACAGTAGGTCTTTTATTTATTTATTTATTTATTTATTTATTTATTTTTTATAGAGGTGTGTGTGCTGCCTGGTGGCATCGTGTAAAAGCAGAAGCCTTTGTCTGCCAACTGTAGGATGGGTTCCCTTTTGAATCTGGTTCCCTTCAAGATTTTTTCCCCTGACCTTTGTCGCATTCTGCAAGCTCATTAGGGATTTAATAAACTATAAAATATAAATCTTTACAGATGTTAATTTCTTACTTTTTTAAAATTTATTTTATCTTTGTCATTTTTATCTCTTTAGATCTGCTTTGTGATGATGCCCATTGATAAAAGTGCTATATTGATTAATTTCGTTGAACTAAATTGAACTTGCATAGCTGACTAATTCTACTAATTTATGGAATGTGGACATTTTTAGTCAAGTGGGTAGCTTGCTTGTGTGTATCAAAACCCCTTCACCCTCCTTGATGTTCCACTGCGCTCGTTTGGCGTGGCTTTGGAGAAACGTGCATTTAGATGGCGTGGGAGTGAAGCGTTTCCATCAGTGGCCTGGAAAAAATGAGCAAAATCCCCCAACGTTAATTTCTTTACATTTAAGAGCATTGTTTTAATGTCCGTGTGGCTGCTTTGTTAAGAATACAGTGCAACACTGCAGAGAAATGTAATCTCCCCTGTAGTGAAGGTTGGTGATGAATTCAGGAAGTGACTAGCTCACTTCCCTGTATAGACTTTACCTCACTTCATGTAAGTTAATGAGTGGCAATTGAGATGCTCTGGGTTCAGGAAGGAAAGTTGTTGCCCTGACGGAAATGTCAGCCTCAACATTTTTCATCTTTTATCCAATTATGTACTTATAATAATACACGCTTTATATGTTTAGATTTGGCTTCCCATAAGCAGAAATGTGAGAACATGATTCATAATAACTTTAAGTGCTCTCTCGGACAGTTACGGAGGCGCTGGTGGATGCTGAGGAAATCAGATTAATCTAATTCCTGCTCTAACTTGGACAGTGAGACACAACTGTCTGTCGCATTCATATTAAGTTAATTTTGTGGGTTGTAACTTTTTTTTAAATTATTATTATTATTATTTTTTATTTGGCTTGGCTAAAGAAAAGTATCCTATGCCCATGATGCAAAAAAGATTTGATTAATGATTCAGTGGGTTTTGTAGCTTGTTGTGACTTTCTATCTCAGCCTGTGACGTAACCTTTTCAATCTCTGCCTGTTTCACCGGAATTTATAAAAAGTTTCAATTATGTGTTTTGTTCCGTACTTGTGCACTTATCTCGTGGTTCGGTCAGGTGTCGTAGGAGTGGGATAGCAAGATCTCCACCTAAATGTACTGTGTTGAATATTTAGACAACTCGAGCATCATTTATATATAACACTCCAAAGAATATTAGATACTGTAAAATGCATATTGTTGTTCATGTTGAAACAAACACCTTGTATTTAACACCACTGCTGCATGATTTCTGTAGTAATACACAGCATTTGGGCATTTAAGTTGATGTTTTATTACATAGATTGTGCTGACTTGTTTTCTTAAACCGTTAATGCATTTGATGCAGATTTTGCATCGCTTTTGTATTCATCCTTTTTAGAATGGAGACAAAATGGAGACAAAAAAGACACGCTGATATGCCGAATGACATGACACACAGTCTGGGCTCAGTTTCGTGTGGCATGTATAACAGGTGTCCCTGTCAAAGCAGTGCTCACAAGTTCCAGTTAAGACATGACTACAGTTTGTTAGACAGAGGTCGTTTGACATTTGACGTTGAAATGTGAAGCTCTTAAGAGGTGGTGCCACACAAAGGTACTAAACTGTGAGGTGCATGTTTTATATGTTTAGTATGTACTGCTTTTAAATATCTAGTACCAAGCATGGTTACACGATAAACATGCAGTTACAATTGCAAATTTAGATTTGCAACCGAGTTATAGCGATAAAAAGTGAGTGGTGTAACATTGAGGTAATGAAAGTCAGTGCAGGTTAGAGTACATAAGTAGTTAAATATGACTCTGATCAGTTTTGAAAGGATTGGTTTTAACGAAGATGTTTAATTTACCTTTAAATAGATTTAAGGTACTTGAATAGCCTGAACCTGCCTTTAAGAGGAAAGCTTTAAAGGTAAACTCTAGTCACGTTTCCAGATGAACGATATGTGTTGTACAAAATAATAGGAAGCCGGTACCACTCTAGCTACTGGAAAAGTTGACAATTACTACTCTTTGTTCTGAGAATGTACAGTATGAAAGCTTGTGTTCCTACAGAAGGCTTATTGTAAGATTTGACCTAATTAGCTGACTAATTCTCTTCCACGTTCTGCCCAAAAGACTCAAAATAATGCTTTAAAAAATTTTGTTTAAAAGTATTTGTATAATTTTCTGGCTGATATGCATGAGCTTACCATATCTGTTAACTGTTGCAGGTTAGAACAGCAATCGCAATCTATTTTTGTTACAATTTTGGTATCCGAAATGATTAGGGAACTTTAATAAACTGTAACTTTATTACTGTAATACCTGTAATATACAGTTTATTACAGTTCTCTATGTACTGTTTAAACTATGTACTGATTGTGTAAACATATCTTGAGCTATTTATTATTATTTTGACTATCCAGTCATGAGTTCTTTCTCTATATTTCGAAGGAAACATCACCGTTGTATGAATTGTCTGTTCAAGCACTTAATTTAAAATAAACAAAGCTCTTGAATAGACAGTTAAACTCTTAGTTGCTACAGTATACTCCTAGTTGTTGTTGAGCTTTACCTCCTTTGGGGCCTGGGTGTAGTTAACAGTAGTTTATTTTTAATTAATTAATTATTTATTTATTTTTAAATTGTCATGTAATCTGAACCAAGCTCGATCAAAAACAAGGTTCGTAGAAATTAAATGCTAATATGGGTTAACAGTTGTAAGAACTGAAAACATGAGCTACCCAGGCTACAGTAATTCCTGGGAGTCATAGTTCATCATTGTAACTTTTTCATTTCTGTTTTTTTTTTTTTTTCCCCCCTCCTACCTTTCACAAGGTGCACTTTCAGAGTGTGAAAGTAGGACAGAGCAGTAGGGAGTAGAAAGGTCCTTTGTTTTTGCCCTGAAGGCGAAGGATGTTTTCAAAGGAGATTCGGGGAAAATGCATTTCTGCAGTTTCATGCTGTTCAGCTCACGTGATGTGCTCTTACCCAAGCGACACATTCTTTGAGATTTCGACAAATGCTATCAAGTTAGCTCAATGTCACTTGACAGTGTGTATCACTTGTTGTGTGCAGATTTGAGAAGGCTATTTTGGTGTAGTGTCTTGGCTGGTCTTAGCATTTGTGTGTATTTTGTTAACATTTCATATCTGTTTCAAACACATCAAAGCGCATATCTGGATGTCAAAATACGTTTGTGGTGTTACCCAGCAATTTATTCTTTTGACGTGTCTATTAAGCCTGGCCTTTACAATCTACTTTAGAGAATTCAATCTGTTTCAAATTTCTCATAAAGCAAGTTTATGTCTGGACCTATATTCCTAATCAAGCCCAAAGCAAAAAAAATAAAAATAAAAAATGAACCTTTTGAGAGAATGAACCTTTCACCCACTTCTTCACAATTTGGTTACCTCCCAGTTTCGAGTATAGTGTGTGTAAATTTAGAGAAGGTTGTAATTTGTGTATATGCATCTGCATTTGAGGTGGTAAGATGTTGCACTTCCTCTGTATTGCACAGGTGGTGCAGTGTACACTATTTAGTGATTGGCAGGCATCACACCGTCCCGTGTGGTAGGCGCTAATTATGCTCTTGCTCGCTCACTCATCGTCTACACTGCTTAATCCTGTATACAGGGTCATGTTGGGCCAGGAGCCTATCTCAGGAGACTTGTGGCACGAGATGGGGTACACGCTTGACGGGGTGCCAATCCATTGCAGGGCACACATACACACTAGCACACTATTTCGCTCATTCACACACTACGGGCAATTTGAGCCAAAACTTGCAGCCAATTAACCAAACCCTGGAGGTGCAAGACGACGGTGCTAACCACTAAGTCACCGTTACATTTTAAGCTCAATACCAAAGCTTAGCTATTAAACCTGGCTAAGTCTGTTCTGTTCAAAAGATCATGATATTTATGAAATTGTGATACAATTTAGGTACCTAGGTATCGTGATGATATTGTAACGGCTGGTCCTTGGTGATTCCTGTTCGTGAAAAAGAACTGAACAGTCCTTCTGTGATGGAGTTTTGAAGATCAACTGTGGGAGCTCTGGTCATCGCCATCCTGGCAGGAGCTGACTCCATCTAAACCAAAGTTAATCCATAAGTAGGCAAATGGGCAGGATCAATGGACCATGACTGTTGGTTGAAACACACCTAATTATCTCGAATTCAAGCTAAAATGCTTTGGTGGCTAATGGCTAATTTTATATGCTACTTTGATTCAACTCCCTTATCCATACCCTACACATCTTCCCCTATAAACTCCTACAATTTTTTTAGTTGTAAGTTAAAGTACAGCAATTCCAATGATCAGGTTAGCTAAAGTGATGCATAGTTAACGTTTTGACACCTGCAATGAAGCTGCCACTCAAATCGCTACATGCCTAAATATGCACAGCTTTATGGCTTAATTTAATTTTACCTGATGAGTTACATAAAAATGCACCCCATACAGTTGTCGTAAATGGACAATCTAGCTATGGAGATGAATCATTTTTGTATCATGTATTCCGTTGTAAAGTTGGACATTTTAACATGGGCCTATCTGACGATTGACTCACTTGTAGAGCCAGCTCGCAATGGACATTTGATTAAATAAACTTTCGCCATCCTGCACTCATGGGGGGCCTGGAGCCTGTCCCAGGAGAATCAGAGCACGAGGTGGGACAAGGTGTCAATCCATTGCAGGGCACAGAAACACGCACTACTGGCAATTTAGGAATGGCAGTTAGCCTAATCTGCAGGTCTTTGGACTGTGGGAGGAAACCGGAGTACCCGGAGAAAACATGGGAGGAAATGAAACCTCCATGCGCACAGATACGGAAATCGACCGCGAACCCTGGAGGTGCAAGGCGACAGTGCTAAACACTACACCACCGTGCAGTCTGATATCAACTTCATTTAGTTTTACTTTACTCAAACTCGAAATGAAATATTCTAATATTTCGAGATATTTGATATTTTTTTCATGACCTGTAATCAGCAACATTAAAGTGAAAAAAGGCTTGAAATATTTCTTGAAATAATGAATGTAGAATATTTAAACGTTTCATGTTTTAAATTAAATTATGAACGAAAATTTACTTTTTCATGATCTTCTAGTACTCTATCTGTGAAATATGTCATAACCTTTGTAGTGGCATTGGTTGTACTTAAATTATTACATTTTCATATTGACGAAGTTCAACCGATCAACTTTTTTTCTTTTAACAAAAAAAGGAGTGTTTTTGAGGAGTAGCATTACTTGTTGGTCTTCTCACGTTACTGTCTCTGTGGTGAAAGAGGCACCCCTTCAGGATGAAAAGTCCGAGCCAAAATAGCTGATGATCACAAGATGTGCCTTTTGTAATCCCTGACAAAACCATGCGAGGGGGGGGGGGTGGGGGAGTTGCTGAGCCAGCCAGCCTTCCCACACCATATTTAGAACACTTCTGTAAGTGACATCTCGGTGTAATACAGTTGCTTTGAAAGTTGTGATATATGATCTGATGAATACAAAACTCGTAATGAATAGAGGTTTCACTGCATTCTGGAAGTTCTTAAAGCTACTTGAGCTAGCTGTGCTCTTTGAGTCACAACCAATAAATCAGTGTGAAAGATATGACCCTGAATCAGTGTGACAGTGTCTGGTGGCCTGCCACTAGCACTGCTGCTTTGACCGCTACTGTAGAGCTATTTCGTTGCTGCAGGCATCCCGAGCTGCACTACTGAGTGGATACCAGTTTCCTCAGGTTTGCCTCTTCTAGGTAGAATATGAGATATGACCCGAGCGAGACCGTGTCGATTTCACACCAGCGTTGGGTTTAGGCATTCTGTGTGTGATCCGCTGGTGACAGAAAGTCATTCCAGTTCATGTCTCAACAGTTGTTTTGGTTTGAAGAGGTGGGCAGTGAAGGAGGGGTCACGTGCTAATGATATCATCCTCGTCAAAGGAACAATTGTTCTGAGCATTGAAGGAGGGTGAGGAATTCGCTAGCGTAACAGAAAATGAATCTGTAATGAATCTGATGTAATTGACCTGTTTAGAGAAGTGTGATGTCAGTGGAGCGTGTATTGTTTACAGCGTAATTGTTTATTGGTTCATATTTCATATTTTGGGACAGGCCTGTTTTGGCTTTGCTATTTTGCATATTTCATTCCACACAAATAATGCCACCGTGGTGTTAATCTGATTAATCAGTCATGCTGTGAGTTATTTCATAACGCTCACGCGTGCTCGCTCGCTCTTTGAAGCGGAGGGAAAAATATATACAAGTCTCTCTTGTGCCCTTGAGGAATCAGGCATTTCCTAATGCTTTTATTAGTTATTGTTCTGTGGTGGGTTTGTCTTAAGAGAGACTTGTATAATATGACTGTAGAGGTGTCGCCACTGTAAACACTGAATGTCCTTGGTGTACCAACATGCCTTTCCTGCTTTGGAAATTTGCATTCCCCACCTCCCCTTTACCGAGCGCCTCCGTCGTTGGCTTGGTCACCCCCATCACGCTTTCTTTCCATAGCAGCGTTATCCAGTCAGAGGTGCTGGTTGCGTGAAGTGCGACAGGATTGGTCAGCTTGCTCTTGAGGCTGATGCTTTCATTGAAGAGGCAGTCTAGACTGCAGTGACAGGCATTTCATGAGGAGGGAGCTGCAGGATCACATGCCACATCTAATTCTCGACCTCACGATTTTCTATTCTTTCAATCAAAAGTGCATGTTTTTTTTCCGTCTCTCCTCCTTTCTGTCTCTCTCTGCTATACAGGATTATCTGATCACCGCGATGCTTTGTCATTCACGACTTTATTCCATCACATCATGCCATTTCCTTCACTCTTCCCAGGTCATATTTAATCCATCCATCACTCAGTGTGTCATTTTCTAAATCGTTATCCCTTCACCCCCTCCCTATCAAGAATGTTCTCTCAATACTGCATAGTGTGAAGGTGAGTAGAGCGGATAAGAGTTCACTGCAGCCAGTGCGGTAAACTGCAGTCAGTTTTTTTTTTTTTCCTCCATCTCTTAGGCTTGTTTTCCCCATTTTTGTTCCCCCTCTTGTGCAACAGGTACTGTTTGCGTCTACTGGTGGTGTGCGTGTGTGTGTGTGGTAGTTTCAGTATCACGTGTATTAAACCCGTGTTTAAACCCTATGTATGATTTGTTGCAGTATGCCTACAATGTTTTTACTCTCTGCAGGGTTAATCTGTCTATATGCAGTGTGAGCGAACTTCATTAGTGACTATAATAGAGTAGTTATTATTAATTATTATTTTACCATATATACTGGATACATTAATTACATGTGTATTTATTGATGTCCTGTGGTTGAATTTGTTTGCCTAAATGTGCATTGTGTGTAATAGATTGCAGTGCGTTCAGGGTCATGCTGAAGGGCCAGCTAATGTCTATATGTGCAGGTGTGTGTGTTTAGCTTTGTAAGTAGCGAGTGTGTAAAGTGCTTGTGACTCATATGCAGTTATATGTAGGATTGAATGTCCCATAAATAAATAATCCAAGCGCAGAGAGCACTGCAATAAGCTTAGTTATTTTATGATGATTATGATCTCAAAATGAAGTTTATAATTATTTGCCTTATAATATAAGACACGTTGGTATCTCGACATGGGTTTTAGAATAATAAGCATCAGTGAGCTTGGGCCTTCAGTTCCACTCCTGAATGGGGAAAAACTATGTCCACCATCAATCAAATGTGGGTGTTTTGAATTAAATTATGACTGTAATAGGTTTTTGGTTCTTAAATTGTATCCAGGAACCGAATGAGCATATTGTCGGGGGGAAGAGACATTTATTTAACATTTTTAAATTAAAACTTAATTCGTCATCTGCACTGTGAGAAAGGTACAGCCGTTGCTTTAGGTTTTGCAAGGTGGAAAAGTCACCTTGTTTTATTCCATATGCCGTGTGTAAACACTCTCCATTTAGATTTCGTACATTCGAAGGGCTTCCAGATTCCAACAATCGCAATATTTATTTATTTATTATTTATTTATTTATTTTTTTTTTCAGGAAAACAAGGTTGCATCTAGCACCTTTTGTAAGTGTTCTTTGATTGGTCCGTCTCTGGGAAAGCCAATAAAGGTTTTATTTAGAAACCTAACCAGTGTTCTCCTTTCATAGCGCTAAGCATTCAAGAGATGCTTATATCTTTCAATCAAATGAAACAAATAAGACAGAAGTGCATTCATTTTGTACTGATGTGTATTTAAATGTACACTGTCCATTTAGAAAAAACATGTGGAAAAGTCCTAAGGGGGTTATAGAAAAGTTAAATTGTTGACCTGCATCAAGCAAAGAAAACAACCAAAGAGACGTCTGAAAATGACGAAACAAATAAAACTGTCCAACAACCTTCAAAGATGGTGCTGACCTGTCAACTTCTCAGAAGAAATGTGGTCAGGGAAAAAAAAAAATCATGAATGGAGATTAGTTAAACACTTGGTGAAGTTACATAGGAAAAAAAGAAATCAGAGCTATGTTTAATAGGAAAAGTCAGAGCATTTCTAGACACACACGATATGCTGAGAGTTTACAGACTGGGATGAAACACTTGTGTGGCCGTAAGAACTCATTTGTTAGTAAGACTAATCTAATTAGAAATAAAGGCTCCAAGTTGCTAGGGAGCATCAAAAGGTTGGACTTTGGAGCAATGGAAACAAGCCTCTTCAAGCCTCTGTAGGCTGTATTATGATCTAGGGTTGCTTCAGTTGCTCTGGTCTAGACTGTAGAAGCACATTTGTCCAAATAATATGAAGTCAGCTGACTCTCTGAATGCACCAGGTTATCCCTTCTATTGATTATTATTATTATATATTTTTTTATCTTGGTGGAATATATTGTAAAAGATTAGTTCTGAGAGCAACTAATTTTCACACACACAAAGTCCTGACCTTAACCCCACTGAAATTTTTGGCAAGTCCTAAATAATTAAATACAATTATTCATGTCCTATCATCAGTACATCTTTGGGTGAAAATAAATGTTGAGATTTTGTATAAGTTTGACAAAGTGTCGTGCAGAGCTAAATGAAAGCATCAAAGCTAAATGCCTGCCAAGGAAATATTGGTGTGGATTTTTTCTTTTTTTTTTTTTTCTTTTTTCTGGCAATGTAAATTTATTAGATATGGGAATCATCAGTCGCCTCTCAATACAATATCACGATACCCAAGTGCCGATTCAATTCAAATTGCAATTCTATACAGTATCATGATTTTATAAAGACCCTGATTCGAGATATAAAAATATATAATATATAACTGATTTGTTACAATTTTAAACCTGTAAATAATTGTAGCTCATTCCTTAGAACATTAGTTTTCTGAAGTGCACAAACAATATAAATTTTTACATTTAACTCCGCATCGGGATGTATTTCTGTCCTCAGCCATGATTATTTCAAAACAAACTTGGCAAATAATTCACTCCTACCACACGGGATGAAAATGTGTAAGTAGTCCAGTGTATCATCTGTAGGTTTATAAAGAAACGGGTAAATTTTAATGGCTCAAAGTCTGAGGTAAAAGTCTGTGGCGATACAGTACATGAATTGCCACACAAAAGAATCCTCGATCCCCCGAAATACCTTTCTCTATCTTGATTTCTAAAAGATTTATCCCCACACAGCAGTTGAATGGATTGTTTTGTTTTGTTTTGTTTTTTTTCTCCAAGAATGTACTAGACACACCTGCTGGATTCTTGGATCTGTAAAAGTCATAAAATCATACTATGTTTTTGCCAAGTTTAAATTTGTAGAGGTATTCAAGTTCAAAACAGTTACTGACAAAAAATGCACTTCCACCACAATTTACTGTACATAACAGAAACTTGCGAAATATAGTGTGTGGCGAACTTAAAAATGTACATTCAATAAATGTAAAACATTTTCTTATTACACTCAACGCTACAGATGTTGTTTAATCATTAAATATTAAGGCTATTTCTGGTGATCCTATTGCATAATAAAGCACTGTGGCAGTGAATCTGGGCATGCATTAAGAGAGCTGGTAACACCCAGTGCCATAAAAAGATCATTGTGCCAGTGTGACAGGACATTGTATACTCACAGGCTATTTGTGGCTCAGTTCTTCCCTGCACTGGTTTGTATGTTTATGAATTAGCAGTTTTGATGACTTTGCGATAAGAACGTGGGAATGTCACCCAACCATCTGATCCTTTTCAAGCATGTTTGGTGTCAACTAGCCACGTTATGTTTACATGTGAGAGTCTGTAGCTCACCTCACTCCTGCACACAAAATGGAAATGTGTAGAGAGTCTTGTCTGGTTATTGCACTGCTGGCATTTAATAGGCTTCAAACAAAAAGCTTATTGTTTCACAGGAATGTACTATAGTTCCTGTAGGAATTAACTAAAGTAGGAAAAAGTGCAGTAATTATTGCTGCATTCAGTGCTTGTACCCATGTGGATTTTTTTTGAACATACAGTAGCATTGATTAACATTTCACTCAGGAACACCAAGAGCGATCCCCTGTGGTGACTGGTGACCTTTTGTTACGGTGATCTTTCAGCTCATTGATTATCTATTATGAATTTATATTAAGACCAAGCTGACATTAGAGTTACATGAATTGTATTTGAGAACAAAAGATTAACATTTGCTCCTGAATTATAAGTAAGTGCTGAAAATCAGGACATTTAAAGGAAATTTTAATATATTTAATTCTTATAGTGAAATTTATTACAAAACGCATTTTCCCATAGGACATAATGTAAATGCAGACGATCTGTTTTAGCCACCCAAAAATATTACAAATATTACCAATTTCCAACACTATAATCATATTTTTTATAAATAGGAAAACCATCAAAACATTTAGAAAAGACATGGAAATTAAGTAAAATAGGAAATAAATTAAACATCACTTAACCGTAATTTATGATAACCCTCATGTCACCGGCTGTTTTAAAAACAAAACTGAAAGAGGCTCTGTTTTCTTCTCGATTTTATTATTATTTTTTTATAAGGTTGCTGGTAATTGTTTTTAATTTTTTTTTTTTTTAATATGGAGTTTGGGAGTATGAGGCGCAAACTTTTAATACTCGCTGAATCACCTGATAAATGGTTATTTACAGGCATCATTACTACTAGTATAAAATAAAGGCATGACTCACATCACATCCAGTCAGCGGCTCCGCTTGCCATAAGACGTGCTGGAAGACTCGTTGAGAGTGGTCCAATTTTAAAACAATATTGATTTGCTAGGAACAAAAATGGAAGGGTTCGGATCGCACAGTGCTGCGCCCCAAGGATGGTTTGAAAAGATCCAATTAAAGCTCAGCCTCAAGTCACATGCTTTTCAAAAATGTACGCGCCTACATAGACACTCGTTTGTCTGGCGCCCGCGTACACGAACACAAATGAACGTAATACAGTTTAGATTTTTTTATTTATTTAAATAAATTATATTAGGAAATGCAGCGGAATATTGTGACTAAATGACTTTATTTCATTATTAAAATTAGATAATTATGATGTTAAATTAAATGTTATTACATTTACGTGTAATTACAAGGTTTTTTTCTTCTCATTTTCAGTCTAGTTCCTGTACCTGACCAGTTTCAGTCGCACAATGAGCTTCAAGCATCAAAAAGTAATTTATCTTGTTTTGCAAGGGCATCGCTGTTTTCTACTTTTCCATGTATAAGCGGCTGGTGAAGTACTGGATTCGCGTGTTGCTCAGTATATTGGGTGGAAAAAATGGGATAATAATCAAGAAGTCAAGTTACACAGCATTTGAATGCATATTGTATACTTTTAGGTAATACTTGCAGAAACCTGTAAGAAATATAGCTGCTTCGGACAAATCAGACAGTAACTATTGGTGCTTATCCAATTGAATCGAATCAGCGAGTCTACTTAGGATTTATAGCTCTATTCTGCAGCCAGTGGCCTTTCTATAGACCAGCTTTACTTCTATTTAAAGCACGGACTTATTAATCAAACTATACAAATATTCAACAAATACAAGTGTTAAATCAGCTTTATTAACTGCTGTGCCATTAGAGCAATTATTCCTGAGCATCTGCCTACAAAATGCAAACTGATTACAGCATGCCAAAATGTTTATACATTTTTGTGTGGCAAGATTCTTGTTGCCATTATTTAAACTTGGATAAATTATTTCTTTATTTAAGAGATATTCCTGTTTAACAGAACACCCATAGGTGTCTGGTCACCATCAGACCTCATTCCAATCAAACCATTAAAAAAAAAAAAAAAAAAAAAAACCTGAGTGGACCTATGGTTTTAAGTCAGAAAAATCTGTTTATTTGAATCTATTTATTCATCATCTGTTGATGCATAACAAGCCTAATAATCTTGTGCTATAAGGTACTGCCTGATACATGCAGCGAAGACAAACCTTATGGTGTTCAAACAGTATTGCAGCATTGCATATTGTCAAATGAGAATGATCATTGCCTTGCCCAATGATAAAGAAAAATCCAATGTTCCAGCGAATGTGACGCAACCCTACTCTAATCCTGTTGAAAACAGCAAAGCAGGAAGCCGTATTAGCGTAAGTGGTTTTTGGGACCCACACTCCAGTGGCTGGAGCTTGACTAGTCATATTGCTGGTTTGAATGCCAGCTCTGAAACCCTGCAGAGAAACCAACCTGCGGTACAAATCTGGTACATTCCGTCTCTATTGATGGTAAATCTCCATTAAGGATCAAATGTCCACAAATTAAATGCTTGTGTTATTCTAAATGAGGGAGATTTTTAGATTTGCTTAAAAGGGTGTTTTCTATTAGATACCTATTAGGCTTGTACTTGAGTGTCATTTAAACACCTGTGAACCACCTGTTTTTCAGGCCTTTTGCTGTCCTACAGTGTTTTATCCATGTAATTTGTCATTTTGAATTTGATGAATAAGAGGAGAGTGCCCTGTAATAATTTCTCTTTTATTGTTTTGACAGCTGAGAATTTCTTGGTCGACGGGACACGAAGAGAACCAAACAATGGAATGCCCTCTCCTGCCTGCATTGCTCACAGCTTCAGAGACTTCAGAGGTTAAACGGCTTAGTTAGCAGTGTACCTCTCCCCCTAGAACAAACGCAGCCAGGGGAAGAAGAGCGTCAAACACAAAAGAAGGAGATTTTTTTCCTTTAAAAACAAAGCACCATACTTTGTTTAATTTAGCGTTCCAGAGCTGTTTGATTTTAGTTTAATCAGGTTTCTAAACAGACACCATGATGGATTTATCGCCGTATCTGTGGATGGTTGTGATTGGCTTCATCATCGCCTTCATCCTAGCTTTTTCAGTGGGAGCCAACGATGTAGCAAACTCATTTGGCACAGCGGTGGGCTCGGGGGTGGTCACGTTGCGCCAAGCTTGTATCCTCGCCTCCATTTTCGAAACGCTGGGCTCCATGCTCCTTGGCGCCAAAGTGGGTGAGACCATTCGGAAAGGGATTATAGATGTCGGCTTGTACAATGAAACCGTACCCATACTGATGGCAGGCGAGGTCAGCGCCATGGTCGGTAAGTTACTGTATGTTTTGATTTCAACAGAATTGTACATACTATGATGAATCGGGATTAAATGTGACCATGTAAAGCAAATTGTTAACTCTGAGTTGTTGTGGTGTTTTTTTTTTGTTTTGTTTTTTTTTTTCTTTCAACTGTGGTCTGCCGATAATCCGTGGTAAAGTAAACATATGGTCACATGCTGTTCGAGGGCTCACTGATACTCCTTTCAGATGCCAAGTTCCTGAATGAGGTCTTTATGTTCCCAGAAAATGTAGACCAACAGATCCAGGAATGAAAGCTTTAGAAGAGAATGTGTTAAGGAATACGCAGCATGATTCCTTCTTGTTTGTTTTCCATTCGAGTTTCTTCTTTCAGTGTTTAAATCCCTTTGTTATTTCAATAAGTGCAGTATGGAGTATAAATCTAAGAAAGAAGAGGGGAAGCAGGTATCCAAGAGACTCCCTGCCTATGGATTAACGTATCACCTTCTTTTTCTCAGGGTCTGCGGTTTGGCAGCTCATTGCCTCATTCCTCAAGTTGCCCATTTCTGGAACCCACTGTATAGTGGGGTCTACGATCGGCTTCTCTATGGTAGCTATTGGCACCAAAGGAGTACAGTGGATGCAGCTGGTCAAAATCGGTACGGTTTAAACTGAGTGGTATTACCTTGAGAGTTAAAGAAAATGTTATCCACTATATACATTCTATTACATTGTTCTTATCAATATAATGTTTGCCTGCTTGTTACGAATTAACGAAATCATTTCTGTCTGCTGCTCCAGTTGCCTCATGGTTCATCTCACCTCTGCTGTCAGGGCTCATGTCTGGCCTACTCTTCTATGTCATCAGATTTTTCATTCTCAATAAAGTAAGTTTAAAGTCCTCCTGTTTTCTGAATAATTTTGTTGGCCTAGATTATTTTCTACGTACAGTATTTTGTGTATATACTGTAGTTAAAGCGGCCTGTAGTTGCCTGTCGGACACTGGCTCGAAACAGTTTGAGTCTCCTCATAAGAGATGATCTATATATATATATATATATATATATATATATATATATATATATATATATATATATATATATATATATATTTTTTTTTTTTTTTTTTTTTACTTGGACCAATTCATTTCCAGTTTTTGCATTTAGAGTTAGAGCAGGAAAAGACTTTAGAAAATAATAGTACGTCAATGAACCTGTAAGTGAATTTGCTCTCTTCACTGTTAAGCATCAGTCCTGATTTTTTTGAGTTTGCTTTGTTGTAGGATGATCCTGTTCCGAATGGCCTTCGTGCTTTGCCCCTCTTCTATGCCGCGACTATCGGCATCAACGCGTTCTCCATCATGTTCACGGGAGCTCCCTGTGAGTCATCGCTCCCTTAAAGGGACGGCTAATCTAATAAATGTGCTTCATCACATTCAGTGCCAAATGCTGGGGACATTGCAGTTGACATTGCTCATCCTTGTAATTGTATTTTGCCTCTTTTATGTAATGGCACAAGTGGCTTTGTTTGTGTTCGCAGGTGTGCTTCAGATAGCTTTATATAAACTTGAAAAAGAATAAAGTCTAGTTTATTGGAAGACCATCTGTTTAACCCAAGGCAATTTGTTAATCTGCCAGGTGTGTACTCTGTCTCCTGTCGTTTTGAACTGTGTGTCTGTGCCCCTGCAGTGTTGGGCCTGGAGATGCTCCCAGTATGGGCCATTGCCCTCATCACCCTGGCCGGCTCTCTGGTGTGTGCTGCTCTTGTCTGGATCCTTGTCTGTCCCTGGATGAGACGGAAAATAGCAAGTAGGTTCACATGCTAAGATAGTGATTTATAAGCAGTGTTTGGCTGCCTTTCCAAACAGTGGTTTAGTTTAATTATCCACAGATTTATTGCTGACTGAATTTGCAAAGTCATAAGTCAAGTGTGTTTATGCACTACAGCAGTTTGAATGTTATGAATGAGTTATTAATAATCTAGCTTTTTTTTATTATAATAAAAAAATGCACAAAACTTTAGCTCAGTAGGGTGGAGAGGAAGTAGATTATATAATTTAGTCTAGAAACATATATTGCATATATTACTTTATCCCTCAATAATACTTACATCTGCTGTTAAGAGGATAATATTTGAGATACATAGGATATTTAAAGTGAAATTATTATAGTTGTCAGAAAACATGGCTGAAGTTAATAAGAAGTCAATTGTTGAGTAACGAACAGAACCTGGTGGTTACCATCTGTTGCACGACTGGGAAGCTGCACAGTGGAGTGTCCCGTTCGCTGGCCGTGGCTTGCACTCTCATGTTGTTTAACCGGTGTCGAAATGATAGCAAAGAAAATAAACTCTCCAGCTGTTTATTTGGATGTTTTACTATTTTCTGAGTTTTAAAATCTCATGCAACATGGTAACTTGATCACATGAGCGTTGTACTCTGCCTGCAGCTTTGAAATGAGTGGGATTAATATTCGTGTTCACTGGTAATGTTTTCAAAAACATCTCAATTACTGATAGTTTTCATTTCAGTACCTGCATTAATATGCTGTTTAAATAAAATAAAAAAAGAGAGAGACTCCTCATCTACTGTACAGTATATAGTGCATTCTTGGTGTCTAGATCTAGCATTTTGCTTTCATAAGTCATTTCATGGCTGTGTAAATTGGCAATTATAAATGAAAGATTAACTCAAAGTCACTGCATTAAGAAGCCTTGCTATCTAATTAACGTTATGGGTTTAATTTGTGGGAATTCTCCTAGCCTAATGGAATATTAAGCAATTTCATACTGCAGCATGTTTTAGGCTATTGTGATTAGTGCAAAAGCATTGATTTATTTTATACCCGTCTGCCACAAAACATCCTCTGCTTAGAAAATCACATGTTATCCACATTTTGTCCAGGTCAGCTGAAAAAAGAACACGTTCTTTCACGCATCTCTGATGAGAGTCTAGATAAAATCCCTGAGGAGGAAGAGGAGGCTCCGGTGTTTAAAGAGCTTCCTGGGGCAAAGGGTAATGACGACTCTGAACTGCCCTTGACTGGAGAATCCACTGGGGAGCTTAATAGCCTGGCCAATGGTGGCACTGTCCTTCCTAATGGTCGGGTGTATGGTGAGTTTATAGCCACTGTAAATCCGTTTCCCACGAGTTATTGATTTGCGTATCAATGTGCATCTTTTATCTGTCTAGGATTTTTATTTATTTTTACTGGGAAACCATTTATTGTATCTATTATTATCACTATAAATAGTTAATTTTAGCCATTTACTTTTTTATTAGCTATTTTTATTTTAGCACAGCTGCAGTTGAACTGCATTTAACTGGATCATATAATGTATGTTCAAAAATATGAATTTTTTCATAGCAGAACAGCTTTGCATAAATCCTGGGAGTTTTTGGAACTGTACTGAAAAGGATAGGCTCCAAGAATTATTGTTTTGTTGTTTGTCTCCACCATATTCAGTGCAAAAAATCTCCCAGGTGTATTTGACACTTCAGCAACTATCTAAAATTATATTGTTGTTAACTTGTTTTATGTTGTTAATTAATTATAATTTAAGCTCATTTGGAATTAAGTTGTTAAAGGTGTTGTTGCTCTTCTTCTTATCATTATTAGTATGAAACTAAATGATCTACAGTATAATAAACATGGTTAACCTGCTCATCATCTCTCATTAGGTCGCACTCACTCAATGACAAATGGCTGTCTGAAGTCACCAGTGTCCAACGGGAGCTTTGCCTTCGATGGCCACGTCCGGAGCGATGGCCAGGTATACCACACTGTGCACAAGGACTCTGGTCTCTACAAGGACCTGCTACACAAGATCCACGTGGGCCGGCTGGAGGAAGAGCGCCCCGACGTCAGCCACAGGGTCTTGCGTCGAAACAACAGCTACACATGTTACACAGCAGCCATCTGTGGCATGTCTGTGCAGCCCCTACTGCGCACAGAGTCAAATGCTGCAGCTCCACATGAGGACAGTGAGAAGCTGGTGGGCGAAAGCGTCACCTATTCTAAGAAGCGCGTCCGTTATGATAGTTACTCTAGCTACTGCAATGCCGTGGCCGAGGCCGAAATCGAGGCGGAGGAAGGGGGCGTAGACGTTAATTTAGGTTCTGAAAAGCTTGAGTCGTTGCAAGGTGCAGGGGAGGTGCTGGAGGACTGCCCCGATGAGGACAAAGAAGAGAAGGACAAGCCCCAAGTTTTCCTGCTTTTCCACTTCCTGCAGATCCTCACTGCCTGCTTTGGGTCGTTTGCACATGGTGGCAATGATGTCAGGTAGGCCACTTTTCATAAAGGTTATCATAAAGATTCCTATATTACAAAAACATATATATGACTCAGATGTACATAAGAATTTAATTAATTGCAGAGATGCTATAATTACTGCAGGTCATCCATTCTGAGAGTAACGGAACCAATCAGCCATAACCATTACTAAGTAAACAGTTAGTCCAATCTTGTGGACTAGTTCCCCCTGTGCTGCTGGGGAAGCTCTCCACAAGAACTCTGGGACATTAGCTCTCCGGCACTGGGACATTAGCGGTGAATCCTTGAATGTTATAGGTTTTTAGAGGTGGGTTCGGGCTCTCCTTGGTTCAGACTTGTTTGTCCAGCATATTGCGTGATGCTTGATCAGACTTAGATCTGTGGAATTTGGATGTCGGATCAACAACCTTGACCTCTGGTTGTGATGCACTGGGTGTTCTGATCCCTTTTGATCTATCAATTCATAACAAATAGAAGTAATAAATAGAAATAGAAGCTGTAGAAAGTATAATGTTATTCAGTTAACCTGGTAATGTTATTGCTGTGGCTAATCGGTGTAGGTGAAATAAAAGTAAACTGATACTAAATGGTCAGGATGAATCTGAAATAGAAAAAGCTCGTTTCAATGGCCCATGTTCTGATTTCATTGTATCTATATTGTGGTTATGCTGTACATTCTATACTTAGCAGCAATTTTTTTTTTTTTTTTTACAGGATAAACATTTAGTTTGGCTCATAAATGAAGCATTCCTTCATCTTCAATAACTGTTTTTCCTGATCAGGGTTGCTGTGTATCTGTAGCCTACGCCCTAGATGGAAATCCAGACATTGATGAAACATGATTTAAAAAAAACAAAAAGCATGTTAAATTTTCAAATACCCTACACTGAAAGGGTTAATGTCCATGTTTGATGTTCTAATGTGTCTAAGCCAAAGAATGCTTTTTCTATCTGGCAGTAATGCCATCGGCCCGCTGGTCGCACTGTGGATGATCTACGATCAGGGCGGGGTCATGCAGGATGCAGCCACTCCTGTTTGGCTGCTGTTGTATGGTGGGATTGGTATCTGTGCTGGCCTATGGGTGTGGGGACGTCGTGTAATCCAGACCATGGGCAAGGACCTCACGCCTATCACACCTTCCAGGTGAGATCACACTCCTCTTGTTTGCATGGTGCATGAGGTTTACATCATTTAGTCTGTTAATTTGTCTTGACACACGAATATGACTCTCAATATGCATGATTTTCCTTTTTCTGGGTTATTATTGACTTTTTAATGAAATTTTTTCTTTTAAATACAAGCTACCCCGACCTCCCCTTAGAAAAATCAGCATTTTTTCAGTCATTATGCCGAGTTAGGACCCATAGATTTTGCCTCACCAAGTAGGTCATGGCTGTTTGTCCCATTAAATTCTAAGTAGATTAAGACCGTAAAGCTGCAGCTTAGTTGCTCACACATTAGGTTACATGCAGCTGTGGAATAACTTCAGCTTTTAAAGATGGAATGTTTTAAATAAGGATGACGGTTATTACTATTTGTTCCCTCGTCATCCGCACACTTAACATTAGTTTTGAACATTGAACATTTATGACCTTTTGTTTGTATAGTGATGAGAGAGATGAGTCAAAACAAAAATATACTTTTCGGTCTGTACAATTAAAATGTCTGTATTAATGAGTAAGTTTGTATATCTATAAGAACAAGTTTTTTTTTTTTTGTACTGATTTAAGGTCAAGACAAACTGGAAAAATATGTTGAATATTTTATCATCACTAATCAGTCCTGCAACCATTTAAAAATAAGAATTCTCCTAGAAGGGGAGGCATGACGCAGGGCATATGCCAACATTATAGTAAATTGTGCAGTGGTGATGTAATTTGTGCTAACTTGTCAACATTGCATACAATGTAAATATAGATTAAAAAAAATTTTTTATACCATACCGGATACATATTTCTGTGCGGTATAGGGAGCCCATAGAGGATCTACACTATAATAGAACACTATAATGAAGCGTGACTCGTGATTCCAGTGCTCACTTATAAAGTAGTGCATACTGAATGTTGTGATCTCGGGCTATTGTGTTGTGGGCGCTTCACAATTGTGGATGTTTCTTGTTTTGGTTAATGGTGTGAGGTCTCTCCACAAAAGAATGTGATCCTGTGCCCATGCACCATCTAAATCGTTTATTCACCATCATCCAAGGTAATGCTGAGATTTAGAACTGGAACTGTAACACAATTAAAAAGAGAAATGTGAAACAAGAACATGGAGTTAAAGCCAGTTAATATTAACTGCCTGATTAATATTAATTAGGTGTCCTTGTTCAACACAGACAATGTAGCAGCTAATCACAGCCATGCCACTGTTTATACAGTGATTCTATTAGCCAGAAATATATATTACTATTAACTGCTGTTTCAGATACAGTATGGCCAAGTGTTTTGTTTATTTCTGCTCCACTGGTGAAAAAATTATTCTGAACAACGTACCGCTCACTTTATAGTCCATTGGCTCACATTAATTTCTGGTTTGATTTATGATTCGTGGTTTTGTCTAATGTATGCTGGTTAAAATTGATGAAGTTCTTAAAAATATAGAAGGGATTTCGCAGAAAACAGAAACCGCATGGATCTTCCGGCAATATTCTCACTTTCCCCGAGTACTGCTTCTTTTTGTTTCTTCGAGTTAATGGACGGCTGTTGGAATACCTCCCTTTACCGGACGGGAGTATGGAGCAGAAGATTACTGCTTTGTGTGAGACATGACATGTAAACAATCAACAATACATCTAACACAGCATTTTGGTGTTCTTTTTAAATACTTTTAGTAGTTTTGACCTTAAAATAAATCAGACAGTGGACACCCAGAGGACATTTACTGTAGCCAGGACCCACCAGCCAGCATGAACGGACAGTAGATAAATCCGTAGTCCCCAAAGCTGTAAGGCTACGCACTGACCACCATGCAAGTTTATAAGACCTACATGAATTTAAAAACAGCAAGCAATGTTGCTTTAGTAAACCAATAGAAACACATTCTGAACAAGACGTGTAAGCCGTGTGTATGTGTGAGCATGAGGAAGATTATATTAAAAAGACATACCTCTCCAATCTCAACATTTTTGGCAATTCAACTATTCATATACAGTATACAAATAAGCAATCTCTACATTTGTCTCTCCCATAATTTGCATGATGTTTTCAGTCCTTAGTTTTGCATGAACTAAACCCACCCTTTCTTTCTGAATGCATGTCTGCCTAGACAGTGCATGCGTTGGTGCTACTGGTCTCCATACAGGTATAATTGTATAAAATGATCTTTTGTTGCCCTCCCCGCAGTGGATTCACTATTGAGCTGGCTTCAGCGGTCACTGTTGTGCTGGCGTCCAATATTGGACTCCCTATCAGTACCACGCACTGCAAGGTAAACACAGGATCAGGTGACGGCGGAAAGAAGGAGTAACTCCACGTTTTCAGAGGGGAAACAAAGCTGCTGCAAAATCTATAAAACAACTAGGTTGATTGTTGTGGACTCTTAAAAAAAAAAAAAAAAAAAAAAAACCGGATGGATTTGTGGATTCATATGCAGCATGAGTAGACATGAGTGATTTTCTCTAAGGAATAATGAAAATGTCACATGTTCTCATTAAATATAGTAGTTAAATTTATGAGTCCAAGACACAACAGTCAGGTTCTCTGATCTTCATATAATCGGCAATGTCCCAATCCTAGCAGCGTGTGCCTGGAAATTGTTTCCGATAACCACCAGCCATCTCGATTGCACACAAATGTCAGTTGAACAGAGTCACGTTCCACATAATTGAATGCAGCCTCCCGGCTGGAGTAATGCAGCAAGCTCAGACTCTCTGGAAATGAGGACGAGATCTCCTTGCTCTCGTCTGAACCAAAGACTTCGTGCCTCCAGGGTCAAAGAGAACTTGGCGTCTTCCCTCCTGTCTGTTTCTGTGGCGAGTTTGCTCTGTTTTTTTTTCGTGGTGTCCGTGTGCTTGGGTCATGCAGTGTCTTGTTCCATTCTGTCTCTCATTTATCTCATTGTCTGTTTCTGTCTTCTTCTGCCTTTGTCTATTCACAGTGGATTTTGCATTGAAGTAATGAGTGCTCTAACAGTGCTTTTTGCTTCAAATGTGGGCATTCCAATAAGCTCCACCCACTGCAAGGTACCGAAGCTGTCCTAGGCTAGCTTTGGTAGATTTCAGCCCCTCATTAGTGTAATCACCCAAGCGCTAATCACTCAGCCTTGCTACTGAAGTCACATGGAATCATAATTGTGAGATTAATCCTGCAGTAAATTCCAGAGGTTGACATTTGTAGCATTGTAGACTAAAAGACTACCCATGTATCTGCACTGAAAATGACAACATTTACTTAATTAGAAGTTGAACATAGTATTAAGGATAACTAGAACATTAACCTTATTCATGACCAAGATTAATGTCCTTCCATTTGCATTATTTATTTTTTTGGTCATATATACATTTGTATAAAAGACTAACATGCAAATTCATCTCATTCTCTTTAAGTATGAAGGTTTTCAGGGGGATTCTTAAATAGGCTAAGACACATTTGAGTGTTTTTTTTTCTTTTTTTTCTGGCAAACACACATCTGATGCCATTTCCCTCACATTATTACGACCGTCACGATTTCAGAGCTCTGAATGGAGACAGATGCTTGGCTGTTTGTGAAACTTTATCAGAATGGCATGACCTTTCATGAATGGATGGCATGTGCAGTTCATGACTACTCAAGGCTCCCAGAATGGCAGCATGACGCCGTTAGCGGTGATACACAGCTGCTGATTCATCAACCTTTATATAAGTAAGGAATAAAACACAAAGAGACATCCTGTTATAGGTAAATATTTCACAACAGGGAGGTGGGATGCAGCCTGGAGAGGATTCTCTCTCTCTCTCTCTATCTCTATCTCTATAACAGCATGTTTAATAAGGTTGTATTCTACTTGGACCAGAGCGATTCACCAACAATTACAATGTCTGATTTTATTAATGGAACAACACGTCATAAGTTTTATACATCTGTACAGTAGAAACATTTGTTTTAAAGAAAAGTTAGTCCTTGTTATCACTTAATTTATATTGCTGTAATCGGCCATCTCATTGCTATCTCTTAAAATAAGCATCTCCTTACACCAAATCACAGTTATACATTTTTCCTGGGTTCATAACAAATTTTCAAAATGCTGATTTATAATCAGACTTGTATAGATTATATAGGAAGTCTGCCAGAGAAGTTCCCTGTGAATGAGGTGGTGTTCTGCAAACAATGACATAACGCAATGAGTGCATTAATATCAGCTCGTCCTTTAAATTACAGCGGTCACTGTTGTCATAGCTGCGGTTTTGGAAAACTAACATCATCTGACTAAACAGATTTCAGAACTCAACAGTGCTGTGGTATAAAAAGAAACTAACCAACACTTTTCATGGAAGCTGAGGGCGACAGTGTTCCATAACATTGTGTGCTTGTGGCATGGGTTTTTATCAATGTCAGTAATCTGCCTTGTACATTCAAAATCCTGTACATTTGTTATCCAATATCACCCAAAGGAGGATGGGTTCCCTGTTGAGTCTGCTTCCCCTTAAGGTTTTTTCCTTTGCCACCGTCCTTCTCGGCTTGCTCAACAGGTACTGATCAGATCTGATCAAATTTTGATTTCGTTCTTTTTATTCTGTAAAGCTGCTTTGCAACAATGACCACTGTTAAAAGAGCGATATAAATAAAACTGAAACGGGAAAATCACAAATGAAAGCTTTGTATCCACCGTGTATTGGTGCCAGTAGGACTCTCTTCAAATAGGCTTCCCCTTAAACCTCATTTAATTTGCAATGTCTATAAAGATAAAAGTCCTGGCTGTTGTTGATTCTCTGTTGTTTGACTTGACTCCAGATTTAGTTCCCTCATCCCCTCCTGCTGCCTGGCAGCTTAGGTTACACTGACCGTATAAGAACAGGCAGATCGCTTCCTCGACTAGAAGGATAGGAGTCTGCCAGGAACCCGACACCTGCAGCATGCATGGAGATATTCCTCCTATCACTGTCTCCATTACATTTCCCCTGTCTTTTCTGCTGAACTAGAGAGAGAAAAGGAAGGGAAGGAAGAGCTCTGAAATGTATCTCTTGCTATATTTTACGATTTGAAAAATGGATAAATGAACATGTATGGCACACCATAAAGGAGCGTTTTCTTTTTCTGCTTTGCTTCATTCTAGTAGCACAGATTGTAAACAGATTTGTAATCCCACTTAATTGACTAAATTCTGTCATTCATACTAACCTAGATTCCCCTGCAATGTAACATATTAAGCTTGTGACTTGTGTTCAGTGCTGCTGCTGACCGTGTGTGTGTGTGTGTGTGTGTGTGTGTGTGTGTGTGTGTGTGTGTGTTAGGTGGGCTCAGTGGTGGCTGTTGGATGGCTGCGCTCGCGGAAGGCAGTAGACTGGCGTCTCTTCCGTAACATTTTCCTGGCTTGGTTCGTCACGGTTCCAGTAGCAGGCCTGTTCAGCGCCGCTGTCATGGCCCTGTTCGTGTACGGCATCCTGCCTTTCGTATGAGCGTGAGGACCAGAGATGGAGAAATTAAAGTAAGGTGATTGGGAAGGTGAAAAATTATTTTTACGACCAGGTGATGGTAAGATGAAATGGACAGATTGAAAAAGATTTAATAGTGGATGGCCATAGAAAGGGTGCTCAGAATGTTGCCTAGGATGCATCTAGAATCTTTTGATTAACTGTCCTTTATGTGTACAAATGTATCTTCTTTTTTTTTCTGTTTTAGCTGTTGTAATGTTACTGAACGCTGTCAGTCTCATGTTTCATCTGTAAAACAATGAAGCAGTAACGTGCGCACATAATAAAAGGTTTCTCATACGAAATCATGTGAGCATACCAACAGAATTTGCTAATGGTTAAAGGTGTGAGCAAATGCTCAGATCAGCACATATCAACTTTCTAAACAAACACACGGACATGTTCATGCATGCCTAATTCACAACACACTACTGATACATGACAAAAAAAAGAAGTGTTTCATAAAGCATCCTATAGCACAGCTTGGATCGGCATAATTTTAAAAGCACAAAGCTTCATTGACCTTCAATAAATGGCTAATATGAGGCTTAATCTGAAATATACACTGTATAATTCTAACTGATATAGTATACAATATCCATTCAAATGGAAAAAAAAAATGATGTAAATGTAGGTAAACTGTTGAACAATGGAGGCCATACAAGGTCTACTCTGCAATAACTGCTGTATCGCTGTATCTCTTGGAACTTTGACTTGGGGTCCCTAAAATCAGCTAAATGTAAATGTCTATCATACCTCGAATAGCTACCATTTAAATAAAGGCTAGAGAGTTCAAATATAAGGAGGATAAGGTAAAACATTATAAATCTCTGGTGATGGGTTAAAAAAAAAAAAAAAAAAGTTATCCTAATCATGCAGGTTATTTTTCATAAAATATATAGTATTTTAAAGAATATTAAGCAAACGACAAAACACTATCTTGCTCTTAACAGTGTGTGCTAACATATCTTCTGTAAATATTTTCTGAAATAGATTTTAGATAAGCTCTGTTTAATTTCTAGACAGCAATGTGGAGATTAAGCTTCGAAAGAGAGGTCATGAAAAAAATAAATGCATCATGGACATCAAGTGAGTGGCTGAAATGCCAAAACACCATTCATTTATGATGTTAAACAAGATTTTAGTCCAGCCTGATTATTTTAATATTGGACTTTAAATTTGAGCCAAGATCAATTCCTGTACAGGAATTTGTAAAAGGCTAATAATTGAATTCCGACATTTATAGAAGGAAAAACAAAATACTGTACATAGTTTAAAAATTACATTTAGGCACTTTAGATATTTGAAAAGGTAGATGTATGGACTGTACTGTGCAAAAGTCTTGGGAAGCTTTTTTTTTCCCCCCTCAGAAGAACTGTGGACGGCTCTGCAGGAGCATCAGTTAGACTTGGTATAAGTTCCTTATAGAACTGCACAAATTGTATTTGTTGACTCAAGTGTTCTCCAAGTGTTGCCATACCAAATACTGTATTTTTCATTAATTGCTGTTTACTGCTCTTCATAATGTTTTTTTTTTTTTTTTTTTCCTTTTGTTCCCTATATCTCGCTTGCTCTATAGCATTTCACTGCATGTGCCCAAGACTTTTGCCCAGCCCCAGAAGATGACTTATTAATGTTCTTGCACTGATGTGGCATCTATTGGAAAAAGATTTTGGCCCTATGCACCAAGACATCTAAGCAATACAGCAGGTGCCTCAATCATTCTCTTAAACAATTCACCAAAGATAAACTCAGATTTCATATTTTCCCAGTTATACTTAAACATTCAACCAATTGTGTCTTTTAGTCTCTCATTCATTATTTGAAAAGCCAAACACAGTATCTGTATACAATATTTATATAGACTGGAACAAGGCATGCCAATAGAACTCAACAAAAATGCCAAGATGTGCAGATATCGCCAAAATCTACTTTAATAGTACTCTGCATTGCACCAGCACATACGTAAATGTGCCCACACACACACACACACACACACACACACACACACACACACACACACACACACACACACACACCAGCATTTGTGCATACAGTTTGAGAAAGACAGTGTTTTGTAATCCAGTATAGGTAAACATGGCTACTGGTGAGACACAATATGATGTTTCTTATCGACTGTAGTGTACTGTACGCAACTTATTCCACAACCTGTTTCAAACCAGGCCATAAGAGGTCAGTGTAAAAAGTTACTAGTTGCTCATTTACAAAATATGATGGTCATATGTGTTTGGTGCTGGTTTAAAAAGAAAAAAACAACACTTTAATGCTCTGCCTACAGAACATGGCTTTGAACCAATGCAAAGTGTTAACTTCGTTATTTCCTTGTGAGTGTATTATACTTGGTTGTTTTTGTTTTTCTCTCGCATCATGAACAAATCTATGCTTCAGTGCCCATTTGCCTTGTAATATTGTGCTTTAATGTTTGTCGAATACAGTAACTTCAGTACTGTGGTGTTTACATTATCACACATAGGTAGAAATAACTCATTACTGTTGCCTAAAAATGACAAAACTACTACACATATGTATAAGATATACAGGAAAAGCGTGAGGTGTCTCCTGTTGTTTTGTGTTTTAGTTTGTTGCAGTGTGAGTTATGATCATATGTTACTTTTACACTACTACGTATACATAGTTTAAAAATGAATAAAACTGTAAAGATAGGTGTGATTTAAAGAAAATAAATCATTAGATATATAAATATCATTCAGACTATATTTTTCTACATACGAGTTTTACCTTGAGTGCTGAATTTTGGAGCGAGAGAGCGAGAGCAAGCGAGCTAGGCTAAAAATGAGTCCTAGTACAAATTTGTTATATTGAAGAGAAATCGATCTACATACCTTATATACTAATAAAGTGCTCTCGATTAATGCAATATATAACAGTATCATTCAGGTAAGGGTTGAAAATATCATTTAAAATAGTCTTGGAGATTCCACATATCCATTACAGAATTCTGTCCCTTGTTTATAAGAGTAGTGGCTTATTCTTCAAATACAGCAATTTAACAGATTATTTTAGGGACATTCTGACAGGAGTATTAATATCATTGGTTTTGGCAGTTTTTGACTAATTTGACTTAAAAGCAGCAGATGTAATTTTCAGCCCCAACCCTCTTTGTTGCTTAAACAAACATTAGGTGTGAGCAGTGAAACCTCATGTGACCTGTGTTTCTTTGGGACTGCAGTAGCACGTGTGACCACAGGATGGCAGCATTTAACTGTTCTAAACAGACTCCATTTGGGCCTAAAGCTCAAAAAATTACTTGGCTATTATCTAAACCTAACAGGATCCAAACTAATATCAATTCAGTGTATAGTATCGTAATTGGTGAAATTGGAAAATGTGCAAAGTAACTATGCAGATAATGCATAGATCAAAGTTTTGCCTGGTAACATATCCGCATTCTCCTTTATGGGGGTGTACTGATTTGCATTTTTTTTTTTTTTTTAGTCTTCTCATTCACAATGAAAACCTAGAGTGACTTTAGCCTGCTCTCCTGCTGATGCCTGCTACGTGTTTTCCCTGTGCAGCCATGCTCTAAACTGTCTGGTACCCCCTTAAAAGAGGGCCATAGACCTAAATACTACCCTTATCTGCATATGTACTGTATTACTGTTTCTATTTCTTTTTGGAATTTTTGTGAGTTGTCTGCATTTTGAACTAATTAAATTATGGGAATTAAAATGACAAAGAATAACACCACTGTGCACACCTGTTTCATTTATCCTTTGCCACGTCTTTATAAGTTTGTGTAAGTACACAATCATTTATCTCGTTCACCTGGACTTGGTCAGGGTCCGGGTAGATCAGAAAGCCAGACCTGGGAACAATAGATACGAGTCGGGAATACACACTGGATGAGACACTAGTCCATCCTAGGACACTGTTCTTACATGCATTCATACACATTAATACCTAGGGGTAATCTAGAGTAAACACTTTTTTTTTTTTTGATAGAGATATGGGTTAAAACCAAAAGGACAAAACTTGTACACGGGTAATACCTTGCACTCGGGCAACCCACCCTAGATCTGTGAGGTAGCAGCTCTACCCACTGCTCCTTCAACATTTTAATGAAGCAAATTTATGGACAGCTTGACTATAAATAATTAGAGAAAGCAGTCTAGAACTAAAATAAGAAACAGTAAAACAATTTGTATATTACAAGGAAAAGGTTTATTAGGTGAAAGCTTTGGAAACAGTAATCAAGCAAACCATTACTGTCTACTATTGCAAAGGTGGATATTACAGTGGTATAAAAAGCAGCTCGTGTGCAGAGTGCATGACTTGTCATTTAAAAACAGTCTATTTAAATAATGTTGGAAGAACCGTAAAACTACATTCAGCAATATTTCTGTTATCCAGAAAAGTTTGTGCACCCTTTGGAATCATATGAATTTCTGCATACAAAGGCTCCTAAATGTGCACTAACACTCTTGTTCAGTGTTTCTTCTTATTACTTATGGGATGTTACAGTAGATTGATGCTTTTAGGCCTCACATTAAAATTCTGAGGTTTCTGTAGTATGCCCTTTCACTGATTCAGTGTCTGCTTCGTCCAAGGCAAAACAATGAGGGAGCCAGTTTTTCTCAATTTTTTCCTTTGAGGTATACAGTAACCACATTTTAGGAGCCATTAGAAATTTAAAACAGACAAAAAATATTTTGTATGTTATGAGTCAAACATCAATGAAACTACGCAACATGGCAGGCACAGCACTAATGTGTCGGATATTCAGTCACCCACTTCTAGGGTGGTCTTCTCAACTAACCACTCATTCTACCACTGTTCTTTGGGAAAACTTTGAGATTCAACCACATCTGGCATTGATCTTTGTGTCCTGGAAGATTTGTGCTCGGAGATCCTAGCGTTACTGCTAATGCTACCCTGCTTAGAAGTAACACTGTTCTCACTTTCTACCTGTGATATGAATACATCCAGGTCAAAGTGAGAATATTCCTCTCCGCTAGCTACTGGCGAGACTTCACTGTTGGTTTGAAAAGGAGTTAATAAACCTGGAGTAGGTGAAGAGGGAGAGGAAGGCAACAGATGGGTAGGAGAGGAAAAGTAACAAGCTGGACTTCTCCTGCCATGCTGAAGAAGATCGGAAGTGTAGAGTAGAGAAGGTGCCTGCGATTGTGTGAATGAATAAGGAAGCAGAGTAGGAGAAATTGGTAAAGGTGGAGACCCTGGTGAGGTCGGAGGCTCCTGAGGTGATCCGGGAGAATGAAGGCCCAATTGTGTGCTCGCTGCCCAGCGTGAGATCTCCTGGAACAGATCAGCAGGTTCCTCGGCATCAATCTGCTCAGGATCCCCTTTTTCAGGAGATGGGAGAGTGTTGCGCTTCCAGTGAGACAAGTCCAGAATCAGCTTTGGCTCGGAATAGTGTTGGGGCTTCCCATCCCTCCATGCTATTTTATCCAAATATGAAGGGGAACCCACTTTGTAGTCACAGGAGTGTCCGCAGTCCAGCTCCATATAGTGGCTACAGAGCCTGTCTAAAGATGAGTGAGAGTGCTCGAGAAAGCGCTCGGCCGAGCTGCTGTGAGAATGCTTACCGGGGTCCACCAGGGCTTCCTCGATCAGGGAGGAGGAATTGGCGCGTGGATCTCTCTGGACTTCATCCTCTTCAGTCTCCGTCATTTCTGATACACTTTGTATATAATCGCACTGCTCCTGCTGCTTCCAGCACAGATCTGACGAGAGACTGCACACATGGAGAGATGATTATTAGTTAATCTAGAAATAGTAAGTCTGAATGACTGGATTGAGCTTGGACATCTTAAAGACATTTTGTTACTCGTGACTATGTACAGTATGTGAAGACCTGGTATCTAAATAAGATGATGGTACTGATTAGTGATGGTGATTATTAAAGGCGTAGTAGTTGTTATTTTTATTAATAAAGAAAATGGTAACAATTTAAAAACAAATGTGGAACCTTAAAAGCATGGGGACCTGTCAAGGTTGTTCATTATATGATGCATTTTAGTACAGCTAAATATGGCTACACCTCTGGATTAGGGCTGCCAAATTATGGTAATAATCATGATTCTTTAACATGACTACTTCACTTTTGAAACATCATGAAATTTAATTAATAAAAATAAAATACTTGCGATTTTTTGACTGTAAACAAATAACATGAGAAATGCCACAATCTAGGTGTGTGTGTGTGGCCTTTAAGTGAAGGGTGAAAGCACACCACTGTAAAGGAAATCAATGCACTGGTTTTAGACAAAGCGAGAACATGGTGAAATGGAATGGAATAATCGTTTGTCTTGTTTTCATAATCGTTGGAAGCCATAATTGTAATTGCACATGAAATCTGCTTTGGATACAATAAAAATTAAATTAAAAATAGTTTATTTGGAAGTAAACAAAAATGTGGCACTAATAATAATAATAACAACTGAACTCTATATGACAGTAAACACATTAAGGTTTTTTTTTTTTTAGGAGTATATTTATTGTAATGCTTTTTCTTTGTTTTAAACTCTCTAGGTTAAAGGGTCAGATTTTTAAAAATCAAGCCTCTAAATATATTATAATTTTGTGGATTCCTCTGAGATTAGAGGCTTTCATAAGCCTTTAGTCAATAAAAGTCATTTGTCCCTCTCACTCCATAACCACAACATGTTGGTTATCTTCATTAATAGCTAACAGCCTAGAATAGAAGCTTTGTCATGGAAAATGCTTTAACATAGACTGACCCTGAGAGCTCGTTCAAATGCATTGAGAGAGATTTAGTCACAGTTCTAAACATGCAGTACAACACTCAGTATAGTCACTGCCTTAGCCTGAAGGTGACGAACACAGGCGTGGCGGCCCATGAAATTTTGTGAATTAAATGGCGAGTGGAATCACGTGTAATAAATGAGGTATTAGTAGACTGAAATTTGCATTACTGTGGCCTTCCAGTGCGATTAGCTGAAAACAAAAGGCAGCTATCTAAGCATTGCCTTGTCTAACTACCTAGAATGTTACCTAAATTGTTAAACTGGACATATAGACCAGCCTAAACTTCAACAGCTTTGAACAGCTTCCTGTGCTTCTTTTTCTTTTATCAGAGGGACTTTAGGTGCTAGTGCATTGGTTTCTTGGAGTGTTTGAGAGAAGAGGCCTAATATCATATTTCATGTGCGCCTGACCCAAAAAAAAAAAAAAAAAAACCCTGTGCCAAGTTGTTGTGTGGATTGGTGGTCCGCTGTGGCGACAGGAGGAGCCGAAAGACTAACAACATTTCAAAAATTTTGGTTTTTCCATTGTGGTCCAAAAGCATTTTTCCAAACACATATGGAGTGATTTTTGCAGTGATCTTAGGGCCATTTTTGAAGGGATGATTTTTTTTTTGATTGGCATCATTATTTGAGTATAACAAACATTTTAGATGCACTTCTCTTAGTTTTTTTTTTTTTTTTTCACCCTCCACAGCCTCTTCTTCACACTGCTGCCTTGTCCTGAGCTGAACTATTACCGATTAAATAGCTGACCAATGTGAAAGCATGTACTTTATACATGGATTTTCTAACTCTCACCTTAGACCAATTTACATAAAATCTATATTTTTTCTAGTTTAAAACGTTTGGTATTTGTATTTAGGATTCTGAATTTTCAATATCCAAAACCTTTCCCCTACAACCTTAAAACAAAGGCAAAATTTTTTTATCAAAAGTTATCAAATGTATATCAGAAGAAAATAATTTTGGGACTACAGTTAATTTCAAATTAGAATATTATGGAAAAGTGATTTGTTTTGTAATTTAGGTTAAAAAGTGAAAGTGATATAATCCTGATTCATTACAAGTATTTCTTTTTTTTTTTAATTTTTTTTTTTTACAAACAAATTTTGAAAGCCTTTTTTGTTTTAATTTAGTTGATTTACAGCTTATAGCTAATGAAAAAAATATTAAAATATTTGATTTCAAGTTTGGGTAAATTACTATTTATACAGAATAAATTATTTGTCTCTCAGTATATGCAACCACAATCATAGGAAAGACGCCTACTTGAGGGTTGTTGAGGATAATCATTGACCCAGAATGTAATACACACTAGGTCATCGCTGAAAGAACTGTCTGTTCACAGAGTGCTGTATCGAAGCACATCAATGGATCGTTGACAGGAACAGAAAAGTGGTAGGAAAAGGTGCACAAACAACATGGGTGACCGGACACGGAGCATCCAGAGCAACCACATTTCTGCATCTGCTCCACATTAGCTGCACCACTATATTCTTCAATATTCTTCACCACATTAGCTGCATCTGCTCCAAGCCCATTTCTCTTACAGGAAATGGGCTGAGAGAGGAAGATGAGAAACACAATGCAGACAAGCTGAAGGCTGCCATCAAAGCAACCTGGTCTTCAATAATGCCTCATCAGCAGTGCCACAGTCTGATCACCCTCATGCCATGTCAAGACAATGCAGTAATTCATGAAAAGGAGTCACGACAAGTACTGAATGCATACATTGACATCGAAATGTACACATTTTCTGTATTGTCAATTTTTGTAATTGATCTTAGGAAATATTCAAATGATTAGATTTTTTTCATGAGCTGTAATAAACATAGAAATAATAATTATTATAATAAAAATAAATTTTAAAGAAAGTTTCACATTTTATTTATTTTTTTACTTAAATGCAGTGACAGGGAATTTTGCATCAGTTAAAATCACTGATCCTTTTTAAAATTATTATTATTTAGTAATTCTAGACATGAGCTTGATGAACTATTTGCTTTGCACATCTCAATTGCCTCCCAAACCACAAAAGTTCCACTTTAGGTCTTCATCCTTCTAAGTAAGCTCTTTGGACATGTTTCCTTGGCAAACATTGTAGAGTCAGCCTGATTAACCTCCACCTGGTTATTATCTAAGCAGTAAATAATGTCAATGTCCTTCACCTTACATCAGGCCATCTGGCTGCAGAAAGGACAGCATGATATTGTGAAATTTAATTAAGAGAATAATTTATAAGCAGCTATATTTAACCAGCCCTTTATGTCATAGACCCCTAAGGTTATTTTCTTTTATTCCAATTGATCTTGGCTTCATTTTACTGTGTAATAATTATTGTAACTACACACCTTCTTTGAATAATCTTATTTTATCTTAAGTGAAAATTTGAATACAAAACATATTTCAAATTGGCTCTCTGATTCACTGATTTATTAAAATGTGCTTGTTTGCTCTAGATGTAAATGTAGAAATAGTTTTGGGATCATATTCAGTACACATATTGACATACTGTTAGAATATTGTGCTTTAAAAAAAGTATTTTTAAAAGTCGTGCACTCAAGGCAGTATACTGTAAACTGCATCAAGAACAAGCCTCAATTAATTCACCTGGTCTGCAGAAGCCTAAATCAGGAACCTTCATATTTCTGAGAATAAGGAAGTGCATCCTGTACCTGTCCCAGTGGCCATGTTCGCTCACTAAACTGTCCTCCAGCTCGTCCTCTATACGGAAAGGCTGGAGTGACACAGGCTCATCCTGAGGGCAGGAATATTGCCTGAGGAATGAGTGACACAGAGCCGCTTCTGCCGTCAGGCGGTCCACTGGGTTAAAGGTTAAGATCTGCTCCAGAAAGTCTATGGCTGAAAGGAGGAATGAAACAGCAAACTCACACATACTGGTTTAAAGATGCACATACTGGTGTATCACAGATGGTGTGAATTATCTGAATTGCTTAAAAAAAAAAAAAAAGAAGCTTTACTTTACTTGGTAATTTTAGCCCTGTTTCTTTCTCACCTTCATCATCCACCTCTGGAAGCAGCTCTTGCAGCGATCTCCTGACCTCCCAGTTGTGGTTGACATAGGAGGGCATGACCCTCAGCAGCTCCTGCCGGTCCTCCTCTCTGAGCACTGGCACAGTGTCCAGAATTAGCTGCATCTGCTCCAGCTCATGTGCCCCTGCAGTAAAATATTCTGATGTTAGACAAGGTTGTTTTACATTTAAAAATAAAAAAGCACAAAAGAACATTATACTAAACATACATTATATGGCCACTGTATACCTGTACACCTGACCATCACATTGCCACAGTTTCATAAAATGTTTTTCTATGCTATTCATTTACTTAAACTAAGAACTCCAACCTTGTTCTAACTTGACAACACTGCTATGCCCAAAGACATGTTGAGAGTGGTGCATGCCATGAGTTTAAGGCACACCATTTAAGGCCTAATCAGTGCGAGCTCACTAAAGGTCACTAGACCATCCAAGAATAATAGAGGTTATTACTAACAACAAAGACAGGGCCGACTGTGTGTTGATGACCATGGGCTTTGGAATGGGTACATACAGTATGGGTGTGGTGGTCAGGTGTCCACATAATTTTGCCCATGTTTAGTAGTCATACCTTTTTAAAAACATTCCATATTAAATTAAGAAAAGAGAAAAGTTTCAGAAATAGTCAGGAGGGACTGTGTATAAAAATTGCTATAATTCATGAACGATCGAATACAATCCACACTCAAGTCCACACTTCAATCACATCTTGATTGCTTCATTTCAAATCCTTTGTGGTAGTGCACAGAGGCAACTCTATGAAAAAAATAATGACCCTGTCCAAATCCTTATGGACATGACTGTACAGTATTTGCACGATATTAGGTTTCAAAGTTCCTTTGAGGAGGTTAAGCTAAATAATACCTCCCAGATGGGTAGCTACATGCATATTTAGCCTCATTTAGTTTTATCAAAGTGATAAAGTGGACGGTGAGGGTTTCCTCTTTAATTAGGAACACTTGTACATCTGCACATTCATGCATTTATCTAATTAGCCAATCATTTGGTATTATGCATATGCAGGGCAAAAGCTTTGTATAATGTTGGGGGCTGGTTTAAGACTTTCGGAAGCTCCTGATCTCCTGGATTTTCACACTAGAGTTTACACAGACTGGAGGAGATAAAAACATCCCTCGGGTGTGGAAGGTCTGTAAATGAAACGCCTTGTTGATGATAGATCAGAGGAGAATGACCAGACTGTTTTGAATTAGTGTTTAACTCCACAGTATAATGACAATCACTCTTTATAATTATAGTAGAAATAAAAGCATCTCAGAACTACGAGACATCAACCGTTGAAGTTTATTGGCTACAACAGTCGAAGGCCACATCAGGTTACACCCACGATAGCCTCTGATTCCAGTTCCTAGCTAACAGGTGTGAAACCCAATGTGGAATTCCTCTTTGTTGTAGCTCATCTACAGAAAGGTTCAGTATTTTTGCGCATGCTAAAATGCTTTTCTGCTCACCATGGCTGTAATGAATGCTTATTCGAGTTACTCTATCCTTCCTGGCAGCTCAAAACAATCTGCATTTTCCTCATCAAGGCATTTCCACCCACGGAACTGTCGGCCACTTAATGTGTTTCGCACCATTCAAACTCTAGAGACCATTGTGTGTGTGAAATCCCAGGAGATCAGCAGGTTCTGAAATACTCCATCCAAACTGTCTGGCAACGACCACGATGCTAGAGTTAAAGTCACAGAGAGCACACTTTTCCCATTTAATGTGAGCAATAACTGAAGCTCTTGCCCTGTATCTACATGATTTAATGCTTGATGCATCTGCCACACAACTAACTGGATATCTGCATGAATTAGCAAGTGTACAGGTCTTCCTTAAAAATTAAAAAAAAAAAAAAAGTATAGTGTATGTACTGCATATAGTTTACATATGTTTGTATGCTGTAATGCAATTCTTCATTTGTTCTGTTACCATGTCCCATTGGGCAACATAACAAGATGAGCTTTAATAATATGAGGGTATCATTTTTATAGTGTTTATTTAGGTTACTTCAGTTATCAATTTGATGACAGTGCTTATCTAATTGCATGTTTCATAGATCTGACCTGCGAAAAGCATTCGGCCTGTTAGCATCTCAGCCAGGATGCAGCCTGCGGCCCACATGTCGATAGCCTTGGTGTAGTTGTTGGGAGAGAGCAGCAGACGAGGGGAGCGATACCACTTTGTCACCATCCCCTCTGAGAGGTAGCCCTGTTTGAACACATACAAGAGACCTCTGCAACCTACTGGCAAAACATATGAGCTCAAGCAACTTGTGTTGACACACTGCTGGACCACAAGATAGTATGAATTTCTAAAAACAATGGTGACCTTGTATAGCAGAAATTCCACATAATGACAATAAACAAATGAAAAACACCACTGATATAATGAAATATTGTGTTCGTATATGATAATGTAATGTTTGTGGAAAGGTATCAGGGCTCATAAGTATGATGTTTCACCACAGAAAAATTTCTGGGAAAGAAGAATGCCTTTTCGTTATTCTGTAACACGACAAGTTCCTTTTTTATCTTGAGATAGAGAGAGATTGTAACAAGGAAACACTGCTGCCATAGTTTACTTCTTAGTGTTACAAGAAGTAATTCATTTCAAAGATAATCCAAAACATGAATTTTAACTAGGAAGAAAAACTAACTAGTTTTTATTAGTTGATATTAATAGTAAAAATGTAATTGATAGAAAATTGCTGTTATACATACAAGAAAATACTGTACGTTGTGAAGTCATATGGAATCAATCAATTTGGGAAGGAGTTATTTTTCCTCTATCTGCATCACACCATTTTCCCCCCTTTGGCTAAAATAAGGTACCTACACAAAAGTTAGTCTAGCCTGTTGTGTTTATGGGATATAGGACACATAAAAAGATGTTATTGCATTACCATTGATATTTTATGTCATTTTCTTTATTTAATTTATGTGACATTTATTGGAATCAAGTAAACAACTCTGTTCGACAAGAAAGGCTGTACAGAACTCTGCAAAGCACGACGTCATGAGTGAAGACTGTACTGTTTACAGGAACTCTCATAACCTTAAAGCACAATACACTTCCCTGCTTCGGCCAGAATGCCTCCACTGCAGCACTGTGCTTTCCAGGAGAATAAATGACCCAGCCTCTTTAAAGTTTAATGAGAAACAGCTGATGTAGCCGCATGGCCTCTAACAGACCCCCATTTAAACCATCTTTTCTTTTCCACCGCCCAGCTTTCTCCTGAGAGGAGGTGATGAATCATTGACGAGATCGTACCAGGCAGATTCCTCTGAGTGAGGTAGGTTGTGATGGGAACAGAGAAACAGAGATGCCATTCACATACCCTGGACAAACTGAACACAACTGTGCCCCACTTACATCTAAAGCCCTTCGATCGACTCACAAATCAATTACATCTGCAACCACTGCAGAGTAAAAAAGCAAGTATTACAAAATGAACCAACAAATACCGCCCACTAATTTATTTCTATTTTTATGATTTAACATAAACATACTCACCCTAACACAACAATTCTTTCCAAAAGGACTTTAATAGACCACAATAGACCGTTCATTGCATAATTGATACTACATATTGGACAATAAATATTGTATCTTTCTCACGACCTGACAAATCAGTAGCTCCGTAAGCCAAGTTTATTTCTGGTCTATTCATTTTTATTCCTAGTTAACCAGCAGACACGTAGGTTCAACAAATAAAAAAAGGAAAACCGAGTCCTCAGTGGCATTTCCAAGTTATATTTAAAATAATACACTTCACAGAGGTGTAGCACACATCACTACTGTAACTATAGGTACTTTAGCACCTGCTAATTCGACAGGATGTAATTCCACATCCTGTGGCGCTACACAGGGACAGTCGTGTTAACCATCAAAAGAAATTTACTAATTGAATTAATAACCATGTGCAGGTGAGAGGAAATCTGTACGAAATAAGAGGCAGAATGCAAATAAATGGAAACACTAAGAAAGCAAAATAAAAAAATAGTTTTTCATTAGACCCTCATTCATACTGTAACTAGGCACCATTAGTCATTAAAGTGTCAGAGTTGTGATCACATTGAGTCAGCAGATGCACCCATTCAAGTCAGCAGATTGTCATTTCGACTGGATCAGAAACAACAGACTGAACTGAAACTGAGCATGCTGGGACACTCATTCACAAATAAAGAATGTAATACGTGTCCTTGGTTGCCAGCAGACTAATATTGGAAAACAGCAGGGGTTCGGACATATCACCCTACTTCAGACTGACTCAGTTATTACTCACAAAAAGCTTTATTGTTCATTCAAGCTGTTTAGAACAAAGCCTGGTTTCATGTTGAGCTTGCTGTGTGCTCCTTTCCGATTGAAGCCTAGCACCTTCCCCCCCCCCCCCCCTCTGTATAACTGACTCTCACTTGGCTCATTTCACACAAGTCTCCATTTATTTTGGTCTTCTAGAGCCTGAAGATATTACACACTACAGCAGGACAGTGGAGGTGGGAGAAGCTTCACGAATCTTTCACAGCCTCAGTCCTGAAGCAGTTGAGGGCATCATTTTGTCGTTTGAAGCTTTCAAGCTTTTGAAAAGAGTGTCAGTCCACCATAAACATGTTAGAGACTCATACTATAATACTCAAATTAAGATCATCTAAAGGAACCAGTCAAGTTTAGACACACATTTGTACATGTATGCAAAGCTTTTTTCCTTTATTTTTTATAGTTTTCAACATAGTATTCTGTATAGGTATAAATGGGTGGTGTAGAAACATGTGGCTAAACTCATAATTCTATTCAATATGTATTAAAGCACTTTATCTTGAAGAGCGAATCATTGCAGGGGTGCACATTGGGATCTACGGTCCGCTAGTGTGAAAATAAGCTATAATTGCACAAACATGAGGGCAGACAGAGTTTCTTGCTTTAGGTCTGGTTATCACACCTTAAAATCTAAAACTTTGTTGTTGCCAAGTTGTTGTGGGTATCGGATGGTCCGCTGTGGCAACCCCTCAACGGGAGGTAACTGCATGCTATGAGACTTACTTATCAAAAGACTATATTTCAAAAATTTTCACCCAGACTAAAATTAGAGCTGACTAGCACAACTTGACATTATTCCACATTAACAGTGGTAGATCCAGGACATGTTGTTAAGCATCAAGGTGGAGCCAAAATATGAACTACTCTTTTTTTTCCTGGTCAAGGTTGTGCTTTTCATGTTGAACAACAAACCATTGATTCTGGAGTAGCCACTGTGGTCACCCCTTAGCTCATGGGTTCAGGTAGGACATAATCTGTTTCAACCTGTTCTCCGAGTGATTCAAATATATGATGCCAATGTTTATCACTCAGTCTGCCCAAAAAAGAAGAGGCTATTTGACTGACAACCAACCAACCATAAACTAGTGTTTGCATAACGTGCCATCCTACGTGAGGCAGCATGGAAAATGCATGGGGAATGCTGTGTCACTAGCACTGAAATATTTTGTAGAGAATTTGTTTGCCGTCTTTATGTTTTGCTGACAGGGTGTGCAAAAGTTTATTTTCCAATGAAGTCACATAAAGACATGTGCACCACGGAGCTGTTGATTAGCCAATTATATCACACAATGAATTTACCATACAAATATACTTTAACCAACTCTATGAACCACCTATAAATTTTGCAGAACACTGGAAAAGTGGAAGAATATTACTTGCTTTCTACCTTGTGTGAGTAGTGTGGGTCAACAATACGTGCCAATCCAAAGTCTCCTATCTTTAGCAGCATCTGCTCAGTGTTGATGAAGATGTTGGCTGGCTTCAGATCACGGTGCAGCACATTGGCTGAATGGATGAACTTGAGGCCTCGTAGAAGCTGGTAGAAAAGCAAAGTCGCATGGGCCACTGATAAAGGACCCTGCTCCAATATCCGGGCCAGATCTGTCTCCATAAGCTCTTGCACAATATAGATCTCTGTGAGTTGGGCAGGGTTGTGAGGTAAAGACTGGCCACATGGGCCCAGTGCTTCATACACTCTTACAATGTTCTCATGCTGGAGGCGACACGTGATTTTTACTTCACGCAATGCATGTTTAATGCTCACAGTGTCGCATAGTACCAGCTTCTTAATTGCCACACGTTGTCCGCTTCGCCTGTCGACAGCAGACAACACCAGGCCGGACACACCTGTTCCCAGGGGTCGAAGGTCATGGAAGTAACTGCCCACGTCAAAGCCATATCTGAATGCAAAAGAGCTCCACCTGGCCATTGTTCACTGAGGAGTTGTTCTGTGAGTCCTGAGGGGCGCTGAGGACAGAAAGAATCTCAACTAAGAACATATAGAGGACAACACTATTTGAATAAATATGAAATGTTAGTTACAAAGACATGATCACTATTTAAGCTGTCTTAGGAGTAAAAAAAAAAAGGTCTGTACAGGGACATGTTAAAGTTAAAAAATTTGTTCACTCAGCTTTACATAAAGTTTTACTTTTTTTGTTAACTACCTGGAACTACTTAAATGTACCTATTTGAGTGATGCTCTAATTAGCTCTAATGCTTCTCCGATGGATGGGAGAGGAACTGCTTAATGTGTTTATAAAGATATTAGAGTATGAGGCCAAAACTGTGGATCATTACAGTCATCTTTAATTAGCATCTGCTGCACTAATTTCTACTCAGAGTGAGGCGCATAAACAAGAGAGCATTCAATGCACATATCCATATCAAAGCATAAAGCAGTAGGTAGAATACAATTCTGTCATGGTACAGGACAAGTGTTTCCATAGCAACACCCCACAGCCTGATATGGCCTAATACAAATGTACAACACAGAGTTTCTCCCAGGCTGTGAGCTCTTATTCCGAAAGCCCCTCCACCTCTCACTCAAATTGAGTTAAACTCGTGCAGGAGCTCCGGATTGCTCATGCATTAGAGTGTGCACACTAGGTGCTGAGCTGAAGCTGGTTTATGTCTGATATCAAAGTGATCAAGACAGTCATGATGTATCTAAGAGTTTCTACTTGCCATTTTGGGCTCTGCATTGTTTTTTCTGTTCCATGCTTGCAGTTATCCGTCAATGTTTTCCTGCATTCACCGCTGAAAGAGGAGGAGAGAGTAAAATTATTGGTTATTGGATTTTGCCCATTTTTGAAGTTTGCTTAAAAGTTTGGTACAGCTAGTATAAGTCATGAAATAAGTTAGACTTCACTGTAACTAGCTGATAATCTGGAGAATCCATTCAGGGCTACAACTCTCGAGGACCCCTGCTCTATAAGTTGGAAGTAAATCTCGAGTTTATTGTTATGTAATAAGAAAAATCAAATCTCTTAAGATATGACAGCTACACTCTCAGTGCAATTAAACAAAAAAATCTGCTCCACATAATACATTTTTTTACGCAACCTTAACATTGTCTCTTTTCTGACAGAGCAGGTAGGCAGTTTTTTTAGACTCTTTTACAGTCTGCGAGTGCAATTGCAGCGAAATACGACACAAAATCTCCACTAATTTACCTGTATTATAGAGCTGGGGGAGAATTTGATTTGGTTACACATCACAATTCTTATATTTAGTGATTCATGTATTGCCACACTGACTCCAGAATCAATTTTATATTTGTATACGTGTGCATTTGAGATAGTAAAATGTATTTGTGTGTGGTCAAAGGAAATTATTTGATGAATTGGTTTAAAATTGTAACAATAAAAAAAGACAGTGGTAATACAAATTTAATCTGTTCTGAAGGCAAGTTCTTAAGGTGAAATTTTGTATTGAAAAACGCATTTTCCTATAGTAAATAATGTAAATTCAGATATTCTGTTCCAACCTGTTCCAATTTCCCAAACTGTAATTATATTTGTGCATATAAAAACAAACATCAATATAAATCATTTAGAAAATACATGTAAATAAAGTAAAATCGAAAACAAATAGACATTAAACCTCACTTAATGTAAATTTATAATTCCTCTTGGCACCGGCTGTTATAAAAATTTAAGAATGAAAATGGCTCCATTTTATTCTTGCTGCCCTCTTTAATAATATTCTTGGGACCCATGGTGTTACCACTAAATCTTATTTTATCAAAATGCAAAAAAAAAAAAAAAAACCCACAAAAAACTATTTCTAGCTAAATTTAATTTAATAGTTTGCATGCCAAGGTACCACTGTATATTGACAAAATGGAAACAAATCAAATCAGCAACTAGATATATGATAATATCGTATCGGCGGAGTTTCTCATCTCATAATTGTATTAGTTGCTAGGCAATGCCGAGAAGCCATCTTCTAGCCATGGGCAAAGCTTGCATGCAGGCTCTGGAAAGTCAGCAGTAAGTTGAAAATTAAGAAACTAACAAGATGAACTGAATCGCAGTATCACCATTTTTCAAGGCATCATTCATTTGATTAGTTTGCAGTAGGTCTAAAAACAAACTGCAATTTTAACATAGGGCCACAGTGTATGGCTATTCTGCCTTACATCTCTGGGTTCATTAGTTTTTATCTGGAGCTTGTAATATAGTACAGATTTTTACATGTTAGTTCTGTGTTCATGTGTTTCCTCTGTCCCCCTGTCCAAACCATGCAGGTAAATGATTAGGCTATAGTAAACCACCCCATGTAACCACCCTAATATTAACAATAATAATAATTTTATTATTATTATTATTATATGGGATTCTCTCTGGTCTTGTTAGCAGTGTTCTTGAGATATTCTCTAGATTTCCCCTGAGACTGACCAAGATAAAGTGGTTACAGAAGCAGACTGGAACTAGTACATTTATTACAGAACCACAAGCTCTTTAGTCATGGAAACTCCTAAGTGATAAAGACAAAAAGGAAAAAAAATAAGCTGATACTGATAATAAGGTTGTGCTTTTAAAATTTTGATTTAACAACATTTTTACGTGTAAGACATTGTACGGACCACACACACACACACACACACACACACTCACTCACACACGTTCTGCATTCCAATCCTCCAACTTCATAAATAATGTACGCTGCTGTGGCGCTGACTGCTGCTGTTTCAGTGATGGACCTGATGCAGCAGAAACAGAAGTAGATAAAAGGTTTCGGTCATCTCCTGGGATAGCTACGTTGGCTATAAATCATCTCAAGGGTTAAAATTACTTATGGAATCATTTTGGCAGCTTAGTGTGGCTTAGTGTTTTAGGTACGAAGTAAAAACGGCCGCCCAGGAGAAACTCGTCGCTTTGTTCGCTGCCACACAATTACAGGCTAATGTCTCTCTTCTCCTCCTTTGTGTGCGTGGCAGCGATATAACGCCTAGCGTACAGTATGTTACATTATGACGCCCAGCATGAATGACTGAAGAAAAGCCAAAAGTGACCAAAGTCAACAGGACAATTAACTAATTAACCGAGATGAAAACGTCCCGCTGAGAGTTGGAGATTATAACAAGCCTGTAAAATCCGTGTTTCGGCCCAGCATCCAGTGACAGAAGTACAAAGGGAACGATGATGCGCGATCTTACCGTGCTACACTTTAGGCTTCTTCATGGCTCTCACGCTTTTCTGTGCATTAAAAAAGAAAGAAAAGAAAAAAGGATTGCAGTCACAGGTTTAACACGTTCATATTTCCCACAATTTCTCATCAATCATTGTGTAGCACCAGTGTAGTCTGAGACACCGCGGTCAGTGCGCTCCCCGTTATCAGCTCTGCTTCTGCGTCAGGAATTTTCCGCCTATCAAATCATCATATTACATCTGCCCCTGTGTGATAAGGCTGCCTCGTGTTGGGAAAACTCCTCTCCATCCCGTTTCTTCTCCCGCATTTTCTTCGATACTGACTTTTCCCCAGCTTGTCTTTTCTCTTTCTCCAAACTCGCTGCTGGTAACCCCCGGTGTGACGTCACGTTCCGCCCGCTGATTTGGACACCTGCTCGCGCCGACAGGAAACCAAAAGCTGCTCGCGAGCAGCCGAGTCCAGCTACCAATAGTGACTGAGGAGCAAGAGGTGTGAGCGCTCTGATTGGCTGCTGCACTGGTCGTGAATTCACAAAGCTGCATCTGCTTCTGGCAGCAAAGCGTACTTGAGAGACTGGTATGAAAATGAGTTCTCCTGCCACAGGAAAGATGCCATGAGCAGTCTGCACTTATATGTAATGAACACACATTATTCACTGTATATACAACCCTAACACTTGTTAAAGGTGTGAATAATCAGGATTGCGATTTTTTTAAAAGTTTACCAGGAGTTTGCATTGCCTTACCACAAAATGGAGAAAACTAAGATATTAAATTGTAATGCTGATAAGTAGTTTTTTAGGCCGTCCTCATCAAGTGAGGGCATCCTGATCTCTACCCTGATCTCGACCACCTGATCACCATTCAGGCAGGGTACACTAGATGAGGTGCCAACCTTTTGCAGGGCACAATCTCTCTCTCTCACACACACACACACAAAGTTTGGAAACTCCAATCATCTTACATCATTTGTAATGTAATGAACTGTAGGAGGAAACCCAACAACCACAGGAAACTCAATGAAGATTTAAACCCCTAACTCTGCTTCCCCTGGAAGTGTGAGGTGATGCTAACCACCATGCCACCAATATATATGCTTTATGCTACCAATATACTACTGGAAAATGTGAAATAATTTCTAACTTGATTACCCACCCTTATCAGGGCAGGAGTAGCTCTGTGGTTAAGGTGTAAGGTGTTGGACCGCTGATCGGAAGGTCCCTAGTTTGAGCCCCAGCGATGCTGGGTTGTTGGACTCTTCACCCGCAAGTCCTCAGATACAATCAGCAGTCAACCTGGCAACCCAACATAAGTAAATGCCACAGAAATGGGTTTGTCTCCAGGGTGGGGAGTATCTCTTGCCCAGTGTGCCGGATGCCATGTAGACAGACAATTTTACCTTACAACTAACTGCAACCACATAAAATATTTCCAAATGTCACAATACTTTCTGGGAATTAAGTCTGGAGACAGTGAGGATCATGACAATTAAATCAATTAGCATAATTATCCATTACAATATAAAGAATATTGTTTAACGACAACTTTGCTTAGAGGAGGCCTTCCACTTATTCTTCCTCTTCTTTGTCATTTAATGGTGGTTTGAAAACTGTAGGTTGGTTACATTACCACCAACTGTAGGTCTCATTCTTCCACATTTTCTGCTTCTCAAAGCCAATTTTCCAGACCAGCTGGACTTTGTTAAAACATCTGAAGCATCCTCATCTTGTCTTGAACTCTTCATCTGGTTTATCCGGTACTTCCACACACTCTTTCTTCTCAACATTTCCTCTTAGTACCACTCAGCATCTAGTAGGAGTTCTGTACTGTAGGTTGCATCACAACCACCTATAGATCTCTCTCCCCTCAGCTTCACTGTCCTTTAAAGCCCACTTTCCAGTTCAGTCTTCCTTTTAAAAAAAGAAGGATTTTATGTATTATTCTGAGACCTGTGGCAAGGTACATGATGTCATAATGACACACACAGGGCAGACCGGTGAGAGCAGGGCTGAGTTGTGTTTATCATGTAATGAAAATGTGTTGTGAGTTAAAGAGATCTACTTCAAAGAACCCTCCTGTTGTCTGGCATTGATTAAATATAACAAGCTGAAATGCTGGACTCCATGCCTTGTCAGGAAGGAGAAATTCAATTAAATTAACTTTTATCTGTATAGCAGATAAAACAACAGGCATTGTTGCAGCTTATAAACAGTAAATAAACATTTGTGGATATAAATTTGTGACACAAATGAAATCCCTTCAATAATTCTGTGGTATATGGTCAAAAGTACAATTGTGCAACAGGAAATTCAGTTTAGTTCAAAAGAATTTCATTATGTTTATTTAGTTGGTTACCAACAGTTGACTGATGAAGACTTGGGTACTGGACTGTCAATTTCAGTTCTAAAATCAAAGTGACTGCAGTCATAAGCCATCATAGTAAAACTGATTGTATCAGATCTTTATGGTTTCTAAGTGGACCAATTCTCAGGAATAACATATATTTTTAAGCAGACCATAGGGGGCCATTGTTAGCAGCACTTAGTGGTCTCCATGTGATGAGAACCCCAACCAGAAAGCATTAGGATGGATCAGACAGGTCCGGAAAGCAGAAAGGGACAGGATCTGTATGTGTAGACGCTGTATGTGTAATTTGAGAGAGAGAGAGAGAGAGAGAGAGAGAGAGAGAGAGATAATTAGCCATGCTCAGTGTCACATAATAGATAAGGTCAATTCACAATGCATTTGTGCAGAGTGCAAGCAGGGACTCTGGGAAGACTAGGGATGGCAGCATAACTAACAGGGAGAACCAGAAGGAAAGAGACATGAGGGCACCCTGGGATATAAATCAGGCAGCCACTGAGTGTCAACATTTCTGAGTTTTCTTGTGAGAGTGAGAGAAGACAGCATCCAAAAATAGCAGTTCACCAAAAGACTTTATTGCTATGGACCCTCCAAATCTGCTCCTTTATCTAAGTAAAAATAATCACAAAATGCTTGACTTAACAAAAAGGGTTTCAACCTAGACACAGAGATTGTGTCAGAGTGCTGAACACTAATTGGAGGCCTTTTCCATAACTGTAGGGCTTTGAAAGATAAACTTCTTAGTGTAAGCCAAATGTTCTCAACTTCAATTCTGGAGGACCACTGCCCTGCACATTTTAGTGTTTTCTCAGCTTAGCTAATCAACTAATTAGCAGATTTTTCTTAATGGCTGTGCTTGTGGTACAACGGGGAGAATACTCAAATATGCAGGACAGTGGTTCTCTAGAGAACCACCTGTTTAAGCCACGTTGTAGTCTTCATTATATCAGGCACTAACAAATATTTTGCACCTTTTATTTAATTAGGGGTTGTGAACAATAGAATATCAGCAGCTCACTCACTACAGTGGCACAAGACTGTAGTGCTTTAATGGTCAACAGAATTATTTAAAATCAATGCAAAATTTAGCCGCCAAGAAGTAGCCAAAGAGGAGAAAATCTGTAAAGCAAACATTTCAAAAGAGGTTATATGAAAAGGCAATCTTATACAGAGGTTGTTCTGTTTCATGAGTAACATGATTTTTTTATGTTTTACACAAACAAATGGTCAATATTGTTTGGTTTGCTAATGTTTGTGATAACAAATTCCAAGTGGTTAGTTTGAATTTGGGTATATCTGTACCAGTTAAGTGTCAGGTAATGTTAAATTACATGCCCACAGAAATTGAGAGCTTACTTTCTATTTTGCCAAAATATATTGTAGTTTTGATATTAGTGCAGGAACGTTGCAAGTATAACTCTCTGGTACTGATGTGCTTCTTTTGGGAACCTGTCTATATGTGAAAACAGCTATATAGAATCAGGATAGGATCATAACATTTTTAAGCATCCAGATTAACTTTCTTAGATTTTCAATTCTTTTTTTTCGCAGACATCCTGGCAGAATAGCAATTAATGTTTTCTTCAGGGCCTACTGCCTTACGCATAGCTTACAAGCCAATATATAAACCCTCTACATAGTGCTGTAATGTAGGGAGCACACGCCCACCTGGAAATGAATATTTGTAAGAGCTTAATTTGAACACTGATCCGTCTGTGCTCATAGTTTACCAGTGGTATAACGATTCACAGCTGGTATTTAGCCTAGGGCATAACAAGCAATTATTATTGCAAAAATTGCAGAACTGAAGCAGAGACCTTTGGAAATTAAGGATAATGTCACTTGTTATATTCTCATAGGAAACTTACTAGAGGATTGGCTAATGGATTGCTTGCTGGTTAGGTAAGCTAATTTACATTACATTTATATTTATGGTATTTGGCAGACACCCTTATCCAGAGTGACTTCCATAAATGCTTTGAAGTCTCTATCATTAAATACATTTTTATACTGGTTCACTAGCTTACTGACCAGAATCATCAGTACTATCAGTCTACTACACTGTTGGGAGCTTTATGCTGTTAATTTAAGTACTTAATAAAATGTTAAGTCTTAAGATGTTGTTTGAAGACTGCCAGCTACTTACCTGTTCTAACATCTTAAGGAAGTTTGTTCCACCATCAAGGTGTCAGAACAGAAAAGAGTCTTAGTGCAAGCCTTCCGCTTGCCCTAAGAGATAGTGGGACCAATCAAACAGTGCTAGATGTATTTATGTGCTTGTATGTTGGTCATTTCATGACATTTCTATGTCAATACTAGCGTTAGTGCCCGTCATTGACGAGGAAAGAGTTTGTAGAAATAGTTAAAAGGTTAAAGCTTAAAATAAACTGATCCGCTTTAATGTAATTAGTGATATTATTATTTCAGGTTGAAGCCCACATACATATCTGCCTGTATTTCTGTACGGCCGAACTCTCTGCCTAACTTAGCAATACAAAGAAGTATTTGGTATTTTGGTTTGTTATTTTTACGCCTTGTTTACACTAAGTTATACTTCTTTCATCGCCAGCCAAAAACACTCCCTTTTCAGTAATCGAATGATGAATCACAAATGAGAAATCAAAAAAGTACATCGGATGAAAATTACGTTTTGTCTTAAGGACTCAAGCATTTTAAAATTCACTTATACCACTGCAGTGCTGTTATTTTAATAGTGAAAATATTAAGTAATCACAGTAAAAATATTCAGTTTAGCTTTTCTAATTAATATCTATTCGTGCAGGTGTTTGTTTTGTGACATGCACCTAAATCTCCCACTGCTCCTTGCTTACTCCAGAGCTCACTTGGTAGGCAGCCTCTCCCTTCTGCAGGTGTGCGAGGGGACCGCACCGCAGGAATAGGCACCGACTGGTGATTAATCGTCACTGATGGATCTCTGGCTTTTCCCTGTGCTATAAAACACAGCAGAGAGTGTAGCCCGAGGTACGTCGGGTTGTCTGGCGACCTATGTCTGTTTGGACCTGGGAAACCACAGAGCAGAGTCTGTGTGGCGGGCATGAAAAGTGGCCGATGAGGAGTGGCATGAGCAAGGCACATTGATATGCGGCAGGGACTTCAAAGGCACGTATGGAATGGGGCCTTTGATCGCCGCACTGAGGATAGCTGCAAACTCACTGCCGGAACTCCTGCGGCATGTAAACTCTCAAACAGAGCCGGATTTTGTGACCTAGCTGCCGAAGTAGAAAAGGCCGCAGTGTCTTTCACGACAAGGCTTCCGGTCCCAGTCGGGAAAGCTGCCCAGGCGAGTGTCTGGGAAATACCCGCCTGCCGCTGCACCAATGAGAGAGGAGAGAATGGGAGGAGCTGGTTCGGCCGACTTGCAGGAAGCTTGCAGGAGCTTCTGGCCACACGGGCCCACTCTGCCACTCTGCCTGCCGCCAACATGTACTATCCTGTGCCCGCATACCAGCGGGGGCACTGCCCACCGACCTGCACATGCATTCCCTTCCTCCCTCCTTTTAACCCTTTACTTTCCCAATATACTGAAAAAAATTACCCCTTTTCCCGTAAGACCTTGTCTTGTGTCCATGTTTACAGGTTCATCCATGTGTCAAACCTGTTACAGTTTACATTAAGTAAATAGCTTATTAGTAGCTTATTTTAAAGTAGATTTAATCTGGCATGAAACTTCTCATAACTGCTCTTCTAGTCAACATTTAAACATTTAAAATTTACATTTCCATAGTTTATGTTTACAGAGGAGTGTATTTGTTTGGCTTTTGAGGTCAAATCTTAACAATCTCTCCAGAATTACCATCGCTTTAAGGAGTACATTAGTCAGAGCGGTGAACAAGAAGACAGGGTCTGAAGAAGAAGCTGAAGCTGGAGATAACAGTATAAACTGTTCACATCACATGTATAATTTGGGAACTCCACAAAGCCTGGCTTTATGGAAAAGCCATTATTATAGGGAAAAAACAACAACATGGAACGTCAGTTCATAATAAGGCATGCTGAAGACTTTTTGTTTGAGATGGACCTTTGATTTTTTTTTATTCTTGGCCACATTTATAAGAAACCCACAATGCTCATCACCTTATGAAACAATTCCCAGTGAAGCATGGTAGTGGTTGCATTATGTTGAGGAAACGTTGAGGGTAAGATAGATGAAACTAAAAACAGGACCAAAAAAAAAAAAAAACTGTTTCCAGTCTGCAAGGGTCTTGCATGTCATGTATATCATATTAGTTCTGGCCCCAAGTTTCAAAACCAAGATCATTTGCACAAGATATTATCTGCACTTCTTCACAAGGCCTTTGCACAAGAAATTGCTGTTCAATAGTGTCTATCCAATCTGACAAATGTGGAGCAATTTTTTTACAAGAAAAATGGTGTGAAATATTAAGATCTAGCCGACTGAGGTTTTAATCAATTTCAGTTTGGAATGTTGCCACCTTCAGATCCCTGGTTTATTCCTGATGTCAGGGTACTTCCTATGTGAAGGTTTCCTCTTGGTTCTCTGGTTTCCACCCACCTACATGCTTGTAGGTGGAATGGGGTATGAGCCAGATCCACCTCCACCCTGACCATTATCAAGCAGCTAATTGAAAGTGAGGGAGAGTATTTGTAGGAATCAACAGATTTGCTAAAGAAACTGCTTCTTTCTGTCTGCTTGCTGTCTTGATAACACACATAGCTCCTTAAGAGCAACATTTGAATCTATTTTAGAAAAACTGGACAATACTTACAATATGATTTGGCCTAGTCACTATGCATTGCACAGCCTTGGTCTAATACTGACATTTCTTTAGCATAGATATAAAACATCCAGCCTTAAACTGTTTTTGGTTCACTGAAATTGAACATATTGTATTAGAATTGTGTCTAACTTATGGTATACACACTTCACTTTGCTATTACATTAAGCATTAATAATATCAGCCACTTTAGCCAGCTTTATTGAAAATCTTTATTTAATAAAAATACTTTATATATACTTTAGAAAATTGATGACCTTTAAGTCATTGCCTCACTCTAAACTTGTTCACTTTTTAAACCTAATTTCAAAATTTCAAAGTGTTTCCAAAATAGTTTTATTTATAAGTAGGTTTCTCCTTCTTTCGGAATGTACTTGCACACCCATAAGACCCTTAAAAAAAATTTATATCCCCATCTGTTACCATGCAGTGTGTGGAATGAAGGTGTGAGATAGCATTTATTAAGAAGATTTCAATTACACACTCATACGCATTTGTTATGTAAATGTACGGTGATTTTTTTATGGTTTTCCATTTAAAGTTCAAAATAGCATATCTTCTATTCCCATAGGCTGATTGCGATGAAACAAAACCTATATGTTACCTCAAGCCCGGCCAAATGCAGCGTTGAAAACCCTATTAACATTTGTTAGGTAGTTTTTACATGATGCGTAAACAAAAAAACAGATAAACAGACAGACTAAAATTCCAAAAATTTTTTTGATGTGTTTTACTATTTAAAAACTACCCCCCCCCCCAATTTTTTTTTGCAAATATCTTCAGTGTACAGACACACCAACTTTACAGTTTTATTACACTGTATGTATAAACAGTGGCGGCTGGTGCAAAAAATTGGGGGGGGGGGATGGGGGGCAAACAAAATTTTAAATAAACTTTTAATGCTCGCCTGTAAATAGCCATTTATCAGGTGATTAAGTATCATTACTACTATCATAAAATAAAGGCATTACTCACATGACTCAGCCAGCTCCGCTTGCCATAAGAAGTGCTGAAAAAGACTCGTTGAGAATGGTCCAATCACATGAGCCCAATTGATTCGCTAAGAATAAAAGTGGGAGGGTTCAGGGCGCACAGAGCTGCGGCCGAAGGATGATTTGACAAAATTCAATCAGAGCTCAGCCTCAGGTCACATGCTTTTCAAAAATGTACCCGTCTACATAGACACTCGTTTGTCTGGCGCCCCGCGTACACGAACACAAATGAACGTTGGGGTATATGCAGTTTAGATTTTTTTAATTGCAAATAAATTATATTAAGAAATACAGCAGAATATTGTGACTAAATTACTTTATTTCATTATTAAAATAAAGAATTATTATGTTAAATAATTACATGTTAAAGGAGCATTCTTCTCTGCCTAACTTTAAGGGGGGGCGGTGCCCCTGCGCCCCGTATTAACCGGCCGCCACTGCATTTAAATTCTTCTGGGCTTGGCGGCACAGTGGTGTACTGGTTAGCACTGTTGCCTTGCACCTCCAGGTTCCAGGTTAAATTCTCGGCCAGGTTCGATTCCCGTCGCTGTGTGCATTGCGTTTGCATTGTGGGTTCCTCTTGATATTCCGGTTTCCTCCCACAGTCTAAAGACCTGCAGATTAGGCTAATTGGTGTCCCAAATTGCCCGTAGTGTGCATGTGCCCTGGGATGGATTGTCACCCTGTCCAGGGTGTACCCTGGGTCATGCCCTAAGTCTCCTGGGACAGGGTCCAGGCCCCCTGCGACCCTGAGTGCAGGATAAAGCGGTATAGATGATGAGAGAGTGAGAGTGTTCTGGGCTCCTATTTGGTTATAACCAGCTTCAGTTGGGTGCAGCTTCAGTTCCACACACTTTATACTATTTTCCTTTTGTTTGTTAGCGCATATCCTAAGCATGTATCCATGTATAAGTATCCAGAAAAGAAAAGGATGGCTTCTTTGTATGTATAAAATCTTTGCAAAAACCTATTCATCAGCCATTGTGTTAAGAAGAGAATTCATTAATGAAACTCTGTTCTGAAATTACTTGCCAAAGCCTTATGTCTAAGGCTTATGTCTAACAGATATAAGCACCAATCTGCATTACTATTTTGCAACTCATTTAAAACTAGTACTTTCTCAGAAATCCAAAGCTGTCTTTTCCAAGACAGTAATTCCAAAGGAAAAATGTCCAAAATTAGACTGAGAGAGAAGTCGAGCAGGACACTGATGAATCGACTGCTGCATGGATGCAGTGTCCATGGTATGGCCAGCAAGAAAGCTGGCTTCCCTCCCAAAGCCTCATCATCAGAAGGCTCAGATTACTGCACAATGGACTGCCAGAGAGGAATAAATAAATGAAGAACTGATCTATTTTTTCCCCTTTTAAACTGCTTAGTATGCTCTCTGTGTGAGTAACTTGTAATGGAGAGATTTTTCAAGCTTTCCCGTGACTAGAAAACAAATGTACAGAGAATCTATTTGGTTTCACAATGTGGGGTGGGGCCATATTAGACCATGGTATACTTTTATTCAGTACACAACCATGTGTGTATATAGTCACACCCCCAATTTAAGATGTTAAAAAAAAAATTTAGAACTTGCAAATTTCTCAACATTTTTGAAAGTGGCTAGGGATCATTTAAGAAAGAAACATGGCTGACAGATTCTGGAAAGAGGATATGTGGCATAAGTGTGTATACAGTGCCTTGAAAAAGTATTCAAACCCACCTTGAACTTTTCCATATTTTGTCATATTACAATCACAACTGTATTTAATTGGGATTTTATGTGATAGACAACACGAAGTGGAAAGAAAATAATAAATAGTTAATAGATTTATTTAAAAAATCTGAAAAGTGCGGCATGCATTTGTCAGTCAGCCTCCTTTACTTTCATACCCCTAATGTCCATATCCAGTGGAACCGATTGCATTCAGATGTCACCTAATTAGTAAATAAGGTTGATCTGCGTGTAATTTAATCTCAATATAAATACAGTTGTTCTGTGAAGGCCTCAGAGGTTTGTTAGAGAACAAACTGCATCATGCCACACCATACAGGTCAGGCATAAAGTTGCTCACGCACACACTCTGATGTCTCTGCATACATTGCGCCACCTGCTCAGTGCCACTGGTCTCATCCGCTCTGCACAAACCTCTGATGACACTGGGTCTTCTGAGGATCGACCCACAGAACCGCGACATTCACCAAGATGGCTATAAAGCCTGTGCTTTCGTTGCACATAGCGTTTCATTAAGAACTGCATACTTTGCCGCTTGAAATAAGCTTTCATTTAAGAACTGTTGTTGAGAAAGTGACACCTTCTTCCCGTGTGTTCTGTCCATGTGCCAGACCCATTACACTGGTGAAGAATGTGAGAAAACTTAGGGTACGTGTGAAACGAGCATCCAACAACAGGCGCTTCTGCAGCAGCTCTCACAAGGTTTGCAGGTGACAGTGGCTGAGCTTTCACCAAATTGAAGATAAAGGACTGATTTTACTGGACAGGGCTCAACGCATAGGCATGCAATTTTTTGTCAGTGCTGTCCAACCTGTCAGCGAATGTCACTTGCTAAGCCCGCCCTTCTCCGCTAATTACACATGCTATCATAAACCATCTTCCAGCAGGACAACGACCAAAAACATACATCCTGAGCTACAATAGAATGGTTTATTTCACAGTACTGTATATTCGTCTGTTACAATGGCCCAAACGGTCCAAAAAGTCCAGACCAATTGAGAATCTGTGGAAAGACTTGAAAATTGCTGTTTACAGAGTCTCTCCATACAATCTGACTGAACCTTACTTATTTTTTCAAAGAATGGGCAAAAATCTGTAGATGTTCAAAGGTGGTAATACAGTACATACCCCAAAAGCGAAAAGTGGGTCTACTTGGGGAATGAGTACTTGGGGGCTAAATACAGCAACCCTTTCAGATACTTATTTATAAAAAATTATATTATTCCACTTCACAATTATGTGCCATTTTGTGTTGGTCTATAACATCCCAATAAAATCCATTTACAAAATGTGGAAAAGTTCTAGTGGTATGGATAGTGGGGTGAATAGGGATGAAGGTACTGTATTATATTCTACTGTTCAAAGAAATGAATGAAGAAATATTGAGGCCTTAAAATAAAATACAAACCACAAAGGAATCAGAATATCAGACTGGAACTTAGAAAGAAATAGATGAGTCATCATAGTTTGGAGACCATTTTGTTTTTCTTGGGTGGTCTGCCACAAAAGTTGCCTTTTTCTACGATTTATAACAGAAAGTGATGTAAATACGAACACATTAAAGCTGACATTCTTATCCATCACCTCGTATTCATCTTTTGATCTCAAACAGTGCACAACAAAATGAGAATTGACCTCCCTATAATTTCAGAGGGGACTGTGTTTATAAAATTGAATCACATTTTTCACCTATATGAACGCATTTCTGCGCACGTTTGAACAAATTACGCCATCTGCTGGTCATTATAATATTTATACCTATAAATTAACATGTATATACAGTATTATATTTATGTAAGGGTTACTGGACTTCTTTAAATACACAATCCACATGAGATTCTTTTGCTTTCACGTACAATTATTATGCTTGGATTATTTTTATCAAATGCATAATGGATCAAACAGTTAAAACAAAAAGACACAATGTTAAAACTGTGATCTGATTGCACTAGGAATTAAAGTTGTCTAGAAATTAAAAAAAAATAATCTATCTGCACTTCACTGCATTTTTTTTTTTTTTACAACAGATATCTACTGAAATGAGTTTAGCCTTAATTGATCTCATGTGAAACATTCTCAGGAGTCAGATGTTCAAAATTCCACTTAGTTTTCCCTAGAATTTATCATAATTAACATATTTTACACACAAGATGAACTTGAAAATGCTGCGTAAATCTTTATTTTTTTTTAAATGGCCACAAACACTTAAGTCAAGACTTGATTTCTTTAATGAAGAATTAAAACTGAGCATTTCATCATTTAACATGTGATCTCTGATGCTTTTGCACTGTTGTTAAGCAACTAAACATGAAAATACATAAAGTGTACATTTACATAATACCTTTGGACTAAAACATTTATCCACTTGAAATTCAAATGATACATTTACTGCATATAAAAAAGTTGAATTGAGTTTAAAAATTATAGGACAGTACATGCTAGTGCATCATTCAGGAAAGTTAAGGGAAAAACACAAACTGTAGTAAGGTGCACTGTCTAAGGCACAATATTCAACCAAAAGCATAAGAAAGTAAAGCTGCATTTTTGACCTTTCACAAAGGGTTGGCAATTATTGATGGAGTTATCTATATTTCTCTATACGTCAGTGAGAATCTTGCTTTTTTTACTCAAAGTCTACTTAAAAATATGTGAGGTGTGATTACACTGTTAACAATGAGGTTTATAAGAAATGTCAGTCTTATTAACAGTAATGAAGAAGGTGAAGTAATTTACAGAACATTTTATGATTACAGTCGCTGGTAGTCATTTCTGCATCGGCATGTGATTGTACAAATACTGGCCATGCCGATAAACTGAAAAAAGAAAAAATGATATAAATGAAACAGCTTCTGCACAATTCACATGACACCATTACCAGTAAGTGTGAACTGAACATAGACCAGGGCTACAAATGATACGCCTAACGTACCTTTATGATGGCAAATCCGAAGGTGACCAACATGGCATAATTCAGCACACTCTGCAGCAGCTGGTCAAGGTTAGGTAAACATCCCTGTAAACACACAGAGCTAATTGCAGGCTTCAAAATGCAAAATACTATTTCTCACCAAAATAAATAGAAAAAAAACTTGAGATTATAATTGTTAAATGTACTGTATAACTGTCTTTTTGAAGTGGTAAGCACTGTGGCCTCGCAATTCCAGGGTTGAGGGTTTGAATCCTGCCGGGTTAATGTGTGCGAAGTATGTGTGTTCTCCCAGTGCTTGGTGGGTTTCCTGCGTGTGCTCAGGCTTTCTCACACAGTCCAAATACATGCAGATTAGGCTAACTGGCGTTTCCAAATTCTCCATAGTGCGTGCTTGTGTGCCCTGCGATGGATTGGCACCACGTGCAGGGTATACCCTGCCTAGAGCCCTGAGTGCCCCTGATATATGCTCCAAGCTTCCCGTGACCAACATGGGACATGATAAGCAGTATAGAGGATGGTGAGTGGATGAGCGAGCAAGTGTTTAGGGTTCTTTATGAAGTTCTGCTTACCTTTGTGTTCAGTAGCTCTGGCTGGTCAAACTGTGCAGTGCATGTGGTGTTTGCTTTGCAGCAGGAACGAGGCACAGAATTGTTGTGAGAACCAAACCATGGCCAGTTTGGCCAATCAGTGTAGTTCTGCACCCCACAGCATTCCAGCTGTAAGATGAGAGGACAGAAGAGAAAATTGTACAGCAATTCTTTTGTTTTTAAATATGGATTGCACCTACTGTAGTTAGAATTCTAGTTATAATAGTTATAATGTTTACCTGAGCCTGCAATATATCCACTGCCCGGGTTTCAGAAGCCTCGCCGTACTTCTCAAAGACTTCGGTCATTGACTTGACCAAATCTGCACTTATCTGACCGTATATTCACAGGAATAAATCATCCAGAGAAATTGTGACTTAGTATTACAAAAGTATTACAAACCTTATAATACCATCCATGCACTGTTTATAACAGTTATACTGTGTACAGTTGCGGAGGGCCTGGGGCCTAGGAAACAAAGCGGCGCCAAACATGGTGCCAACCCACCACAGGGCACAAGCATGCACAGACACAGACACACACGCGCAATCATACACTATGAGCAATTTGGAAATACTGATCAACCTGATCAAATACTGAAACAGGAATAGTCAAGGGAAATGACATAGAACATGCAAACACCATGCAAACAGACTGAAAGGAAGATTCAAACCCAATCAATAGAGGTATGAGGCGACAATACTAAAAACTGACCCAAAATGCCACTTCCTAATAATACACAAAATAGGTCACAAAATGCCAAACCACACTATTAACTACTACTAAATTGTATCATGCTATAAAAAACATGAAAACTCACCCTGCTTTTGTAGATGAAACCAAACACAATGGCAGTGATCTCCGCAGCAAATAACAGCAAGATGAAGAGTAGAAACTGCAAGCAAACCAAACAGTACATGAATACAGGAATCACTGATATAATTTCCTTCTCCATTTTATATTAAAACTGAAACTCAAAGAACTGAGATTCTTAGTAATGTCCTGTCAGCAATGTGCTACTGCCAAGTCCCATACTCACAAAGCCTAGGCCAACTTTAGACTCCCTCAGAGTTGCACAGCAGCCAATAATGCCTACAATGAACAGAATCAGGGCCACAGCAAGAATGGTGGCTGCAGGAATAACGCTGTATTTGTCAACCCTGAATTCGTCAAAGTTCTTGTAGCTGCTTATGACATAAACGCCGACGTATGTAAGAACAGCTCCTGCAGCCTATGGGAAGACAAAACGTTAAAAAGTGAATAACTACTTAACAGTAATACTATTAATATAAAGACGAAATGTAAGATGGTTGTATGATACCCTGGACCAAATATGCTTAAGTGTCTTTTGTGGATAAACACACTGCCTGGTCAAAAACGCCATACACTGTATTATTTAAATGAAATAAATAATATTTTTTACATTTTTAAATAAATGATAATAAGCTTTTGACTGTGATAACTTTGCACAATTAGATATTTTTTTAATCATTCCTCCTGCTCCCAGACTAACTCTTTCACAGAGTCCTGGAATATTGCCGTGCCATCAGGGAGGAAAATATCCAATGATGTGATAACCTGGTCATTAAATATGTTCAGGTAGTCAGCTGAATTTATTTCATTACCGCATAACTTTGCTGGGTCTATACCTGACCAAGTGAAACAACCACAGATCATAGCGCTGCCTCCAGAGGCTTGTACAGTCGGCAGTATACATGATGTGCATCGCTTCATGCACTTTCCTGATTATCCTGATGCACCCCTTCCTCTAGACTTGGGTCACTTTGGAGGTGCAAGATCACATGACCCTTTTCCCTTTGCTCCATGTCAAATCATTCTGCTCTGAGCAAACTGAAACCTTTTTGTCTGATTAGTCTTACTAACAAGTGTTACTTTTATGGCCACATAGCTGTTTAGTCGCAATCCTGAGAGTATCTTATTTTCACTAATAAACACAGCTGTTATGTATACTGTTGATTTTAACTTCCAATCATATAAATGACATTCACTAATGATCCTGGCTGTAATAATGTATTGGACAGTTTTTTAACTCCATTCCAGTCATTTTAAAATTCCTTAGTTGTTTTCTTTGCTTGATGCAGCCTAATAATTTTTGAATCCTAAATAATTTTTGGCCTTGTAGTGCATGTGATCCAAAATAATAATTCATTCAATCGTTGCCATTTTGCCTGAAATACATGGATCAGATGTATTACCCAAACCTTTTATATTATTTCTATTACATGGAGTTTCAGATCTTGGTCATGAATGTTAAGAATAATTTTATTTTCCTGATCGTCAGTGTAACCCTCATCTGGTGCCTCAGATATCAGCGTTGAAATACTAAAGAGATCCGCTTTGGAAATGAAGTAGAGGGGATCTTTAAAGTAATCCTTTATTTACTTTAAAAACTTACTTTGTTTATATTTATCATTTTATAATAACTTCCTCTTTGAGTAACATATGTTAGTATTAAATTAGGAGAGCTATTCTGTCACATGTTTGTTAGTCTGTATGGAAAAAAATGTGACTGTTGTGCAAGAAGAGTAAGACAAGAGTCAGTTCTGCTTGAAAGAAGCTGACCACGAGTAGCTCAAAACACAGTGATAAGGACGTCATTCAATTTACACAGAAACGAAACCGAACACACATTAAGTTAAAAACAGATCAAAGAAAAACATTTAAGAGAGCTCAAACAAACAAACAAACAGACAGACAGACAAACAAACAAACAAACAGAAAATAGCACTATTAAGATTTCACAGTAAGTGGAACGATGTTGTTGGAACGTTAACAAACAAACCCTACATTAGCACGCTGCTACACATCTGTCTCGATTTCTGCGCAGACTGGATTAAACCTGACCAGCAAAATTAATTAAGACAGTTCGAGATAGTCGTCTTCTATTTTACAACACTGAGTATAATCGCCACTGAGGTGAACCGGTAAAACGCCAGACATTTTAGGAGACTGGTATTAGCTACACTTTGCACCTGCTTACATAACGAGACTGCGCTCACCCAAAATATTAAACTGAGGAGCAAAAGGAAAGCCTTCGATCCTAGGATCCCGCAGTCCATGTCTGCTGTAGATTATCTGTAAAATAAACGGCACACTGATGTTTATGCCTGTCTGAAGAACGTGTGTGTGTGTGTGTGTGTGCCCTGGTCCTTAAAAACACACACCGCGCCTACGTACACACCTCTGTGTCGACGTTGGTTTGGCCTTCAGGGTTGCCACGTATGCTCACGAATCCCCCGAAAAAAGTCCCATAGCCATGTAAATCCCCCAAAGCTAACTCGGCACAAAATGATCGACGATAAGCATAAACGTCAGCGTAACGTTTATAAAATAGGCAGGTTTAAATTACTTAGAATGCAAATTAAATTTTAATCTATGAATGATGTACTCATAGTGCTGTCTGAAATGTATTCTGATTAAACATAAATTTGGGGTGATTTACCCATAAGGTACCCACTGTAAGTAAATTGTTTCTGAAGTAACGTGTCAAGCGGGAAACTCGTGACAATAATCTAAGCGTAGCACCGGAAAGGCTTAAAATATCTGGCAACACGCCCTCTTTCGAGTTCGTGATTACTGAACCTCGACGAAAAGCATGTTTGTAAGGAAATACGGCAATATAAATAAATAAATTAGGAAATTAATAAATGCGGAAATAAATAAATAATAAGTGAATAATTAAATTGAGACTAAATGAATTGGAAACCAGAACAGATAGGAACAGAAAAGGATAATTTCAGACAAGAATGTCAATTCTTAAATTAATAATTAACTTGCTCTTTAATTTTAAATTTATGTTTCTATATGCAGTTCCTTAATCAAACGCTAGGTGGAAACAAACCCGCATTTTTTAGGACAGTAAACACTGCCAGTGTCGGTAAAACAATGGGATCGGTAAACTTTTATTATGATTTTTTTTTTTTTTTTTGAAAAATCGTCTACACACTTCAGGAAACAAATATGTAAAAGGAAATTTGAAGAAAAAAATCCTAGTGGTAATCCTTTAAAATGATTGAATGTGTTTAGAAAGAATATAATTGAATAGAAATATATATTTTTAAAAAGCACATACGAATGTGAAGGTGCTGGTGAGGTGTCCACAAATTAATAACATCAAGTTTCTAACTGGATTGATAAATCTTAGGGAATCAAGGCAAATGTGAGGCAGCAGCATGGTGGTGTAGTGGTTAGCACTGTTACCCTTCACTTCCAGGGTCCAGGTTTGGTTCCTGGCCAGGTTCTTCCCGCCTGTAACACTGCCTGTTCATTGTGCTGTAACTTGCAGTATATGTGAAAAAATAAAAGGCTCTTCTTCCTCTTTTTAGACACAAACCCAAGCACTTGATTTACAATCCACATGATTTATAGTCTTGAGTGTGGTCATATTCAATGTCATTTTTACAACCAAGTATTACTACTATATATCCAATTAGAATCTGCTTAGTCCTTGCTCCTACTCCTGCGTACTTACTTTACAAACTGACTGCTGCTGTAAAAAAGCTCTGCTTGAATTCCATCTGTAAAAATTAGATGTAAACATGACTACAAAAACTGATGAATGTTCATTGTGACGAAGCAGCTTTAAAGATTTAAAAGGTTCAAGTTCAATTCAAGTAGGCTTTTTATTGTCATCTCAACCATATACAGCGAAGTACACAGTGAAGCCAAACAACGTTCCTCCAGGACCAAGGTGCTGCATACAACATAAATGAATAACATAAATTAACAAAAACTAACTTGCTAACTAAGAAAACTCATTAACTGTATGAAATGTGAGAAAATATGTTTGAATCATAATGATCAGATTGTCTCTTAGCCAGCAATTTATCTACAGTGACTCAGTTACATATAGTGCCTGGTAAGATCTTTACACTCAGAAGTAGGTCTGCTACCAGAAAACTGCAAAACCTAAAGTACTCAATGCTTAGTATTTCCTGTGAATGACAATATAAAGGAACAGCTGAATTTCTGATTATTATAAAGTGCTAGCACTAGAGAGTCCTTCCAAAAATGGTAATTAAATGTCACATTAAAGAAAGCTTAATCATATAGAAGTTTACATGTTTTCTTTATTAAACATAGAATTTATTCGTATATCTATTTGTTATTAGAATATCATTAGAATTTTGCCAAACTTGATTAAATACTGTTTATTATTTGTAGCAAAAACACCCAATACTGATCACATGGGACTCGCAAACTGACCACTTCTGTTTCGCAGATGATGATGAGCTGACACATTTAACCTTTCAAACAACTAAAAATAATAAGGTGCTACATATTTGCATTAGCTTACATCAGCATTTATGTTACTGTACTGCTGTGGCTGCTATTAACATCTTTTAATGTACTAGTCAAAGTAGTTTCAAGAGTTAGATTCAAAATAGTTAACTAGACTTTGCAAATCTGGCTCAAGTGTTATGCTGCAACAAACAACTGCATTAAATACCTTGTAGAGAATAGATTATTAGTCTAAATATTGACCTGTCAAACACTTGCATAAACAGTCTGTTAGACAAAAGCAATTGCAATTATATTTTTTTCAGTTCAGGTTTAATACACAATTTGCCAAATCAAACTGGAAATTTAATGAAATGTCTTTTTCTACAGTATGTTAACTGCACTTTGATAGGTTACACAACGCCAAGACAGATATTCCAAAAATTTAAGTTACTAATATGCAGAACCTTATCATAAAGAGGATGTGCTAAAAGGTCCCATGACTTTTTTAGGAAATGAAACAAAGAAATGCTGTTTAGGTAGCTAACACCCGCCCATCACGTGAGAACAAGAGTGTATAATGCTGAACTATCTATGACTCACACCAGTCTCTCCTGATAATCATGGGCACTGAATACCTCTCCCTGTTAGCTATCATAGCATTTATCAGTACAGCAGATTTACATCCAGTTAGTCGTGCAGGCAATGGGCTTCGTGAGTGCCGCAAAAACCTTAGCATACCAGCACTTGAGGTTCTCCCGGGTGGAGGCTGGGACAACCTGCGCAACCTGGATATGGGTCGGGTGATGAACCTTAGCTACTCACAATGTCAGACCTCAGAGGATGGCATCTACCTTATTCCAGATGAGACATTTGTCATTCCGCAGAAAGTGAGCGCAGTTGAGATGAACTCTGAGATCATTACCTCTTGGCTTGAACAGAAAAGCTCCACTTCATGGTCAATCAACGCTGATGCTTCTTTTGGGACAGTGGTCAATGGCAAATTCTCTGCTGAGCACAAACGCATGAAAACCCATCAAGTGAAGGATAATTCAGTAACAGCTCGGGTACAGGTAAGGTCCATTGTATGTGTGTGTTTGTGTATGTGAAACAGAAAGTTTTGAACAAAAGTCCTTTGTCAGCTGTGTAAGCAGATGTTAATTAAAACGTTACAGAGAAAGATGAAACATTTTCTTTCAATAATAAAAGCAGTTCCAGACATTTTAATTCCATATTCCTATTACTTTTTTGCTTTCCACAGGTGCGTAACCATTTGTACACAGTAAAGGCATATCCTGATTTCAGTCTGGATGCACGTTTTGCCCGACAGGCAGAGGAAATTGCAGATGCCATTGAGAACAACCAGACCCGCCAGGCAGCTTATCTGTCTGAAAAGATGGTGCTTGATTATGGTACCCATGTCATCACAAGTGTGGATGCTGGTGCTACTTTGGTGGAGGAGGACTATTTGAAATCATCTTATGTTTCTGATGCACAGTCCTCTCAGACCTCTGTCACGGCCTCAGCTGGTGTCAACTTTTTTGACAAAGTAAAATTTGATACTGGCACTAAGGAGTCACAAGAAACATCTGAAACTAAGGCATACCAGGGTAATATTACATACTCCATAACATTGAGTCATGGTGGGGCATTGTTTTATCCTGGAATCACTCTACAAAAATGGCAGGAGAGCACTTTAAACAATTTAATTGCTATTGACCGTAGTGGATTGCCACTACATTTTTTTCTCAACCCATCTACATTTCCAGATCTCCCACTTCCAACAGTAAATAAACTCGCTCGGTCTGTGCGCAAGGCCATAGACCGTTACTACAAAATTAATACCTATCCTGGGTGTGTTAAACCAGACTCCAAAAATTTTAACTTCCAAGCAAATGTGGATGATGATTCCTGCGAAGGTCCAAGCACAAACCTTAGCTTTGGTGGTGTTTACCAACAGTGTACTCCACTGACTTCAGATGGAAATGCAATCTGCGAGGAACTTGAAGTGAAAAACCCAGACACTGGATCGTATACCTGTAAACAGCCATACACTGCAACACTATTGCGTTCTGAAATACAGGAAAGACCGTATAATAATTATGAGTGCCACCGGCAATGTCATTCATGCTGGGTGTTTTTCACATGTTGTAAAGATGTATGTGGAAATGTGTATCATGTTCGCCGTGCGAAGGTTGACACTTATTGGTGTTCCACTAATGAAAAAACTCCAGAATTCTCAGGCTATCTCTTTGGTGGTCTTTTTGGCCCTTCTGTTCAAAATCCGTTAACGAAATCTCGATCCTGTCCTCCAAATTTCTTTGCCCTAAATTTTTTATCTAGTGGCATTATGATCTGTCTAAGCACTGACTATGAGGCAGCTACAAGATTCTCTGTGCCCTTTGGAGGTTTCTTTAGCTGCCAGGCTACCAATTTGCTTGCAGGGAATCAATCGCGTTGCCCACCACAGTTTAGCCAACATCTTGTTGCCATAAGTGATGGATGTCAGGTGCTGTACTGCGTTAAGTCAGGCATTTTCACTGGAGGTGAGTTACCTTCCATACAACTCCCACCGTTCACAAGACCCCCAGTTATGAGAATGATAGCTACAAACACTGTAGCTGTGATGACAGAAGGAGACCAGGCCTGGGTGAGAATCAAAGACACGAAAATGTGGAAGGTTGCCAAGCCTGAGGACATTGCAAAAATGTCCGAATTGTTTGAGGATGATTCTTCTCAGTCACAAGGAAAAACAGTCGGCATTGCATTTGGTGCTCTAGCCTTGATTGCTCTTGTGGTGGTGGTCGCAGTGTTCGTGGTGAGAAAGAGGAAGAACATTCTGTCTTTTAGAAGAGGATATGAGGAGCTTCAAAGTGAAGCACTATGTGAGACTACTGTAGAAAGCCAGACAGATCAACAGTCTGAGAGACTGAATAATGATCCTACTCAGAGTCTTGTCGCATAATGTTTCTGTTTATCTGTGGAATAAATATTCATAAAATGATTTACAGCATCAGTGAACTAGTATCTAATAACTGAATCATTTACCAGCTTTTAGTCATTAATATTCTATACTATGCAGAGGGTTTTGTTTGTTGTGCCTTTATCTCTAATTGTTTTTTTTTGTTTTTTTTAAATAAAATCAGATCTTAGAATGTTATTTTTTTATTTATAAAAATGTTTTATTTAAATCTGATTTACATTAAATTAACCATTTAGAAAAATCATAATGCACTTTCAATAAAAAATATATATATAAATACATAAATCGACCATGGTTTATGAGCATGTCTTTTCACATATGAATATATGGGAATGGATAAGTGTATGACGTATGTATGTGATATTCTCTCACTGCATTGAAAACATATGAATGGGATATGTAATATTGAAATTAAACGTTTAAACCCATACACTTAACTCATAAGATCTACATGGTGTCCTAACAGTCTCCACCCCAAAAGGAAAAATGTAACTTTATTTGCCAAACGTCATCAACATGATGACCATTTTACACCAAACATTTTACACCTGTCATGTCTCTCATGATGAACTTGCATCAATACATTTTAATTAGTTCCTTTTTGATTTGAGTATGATTTCAATATGTTCTTATTTTGTTAAAAGTATTCTTATACTGTAGGCTACCTGAATATATATATATATATATATATATATATATATATATATATATATATATAGATAGATAGATAGATAGATAGATAGATAGATAGATAGATAGACAAACAATACAAACTAAGTATAAACAATTTTATAAGATATTTTTTAATAGAAATGTTAATTGTTAATCTCCCCTGTTATGGGAACACCCTATAGAATGAGGAAGTTGGAAAGTACATGGGAAATTCCGCTGTCATAACGTAGTATAAATCAGTCGTCACTTTTGAATGCAGAAATGCTAGTTCAGTTTAGCAGTTTAGGTTTAAGAGGACTCAGCTCTATGTTAGTAATTAAAAAAACATGCCTTTTTGAGAGAGTACCTTTTATAATGGTGAATAGAAGACAGGTAAGGGAATGTCAGAGCAATAATTATTATTAGTATTAAATATTAATTCAGACTATACAAGTACACAATAAATAAGAAGAATATTTATGAAGAGATACTCCACATGTATCTATAAAAAAAATCTAATCCTCGACCCTGGAGGTACAAGGCCATAGTGGTAACCACTACACTACCGTATAACCAATAATTATTTTTTACAAATATAACCATATACATATTCTTAGCCAATCTGTGTTGAGCATTTGACTAATTTCACTGTTTTACTAATTTCACATGGAATGTTGACTTTTTTATATGAATTTAATTTACAAGCCCTCCCCCACGCTTGATCAATGACCTGATATGTTTTGGATATACAGTATGTTTGTAATTTCCCCTGTTTATGCACATTTCCTGTAGTATGAGGAAATTGGAAAGTACTGTACATGGAATGTTTCAATGTTTTATCTTGGTTTCGTTCATAAATCAATCCTCACCTTTGAATGTAGAAATGCTTTCGATTTATAATTAACTAATTCCATTTATAATTAACTAATTCCATTTATTTAATTTTTCAGAGGAAACGTTAGAGCTTTACGTTAATAATAATAAAATAAAAACTTGTCACTTTGCCCAAGACACAGAGTATACGTATAATGAAGCAACATATGACATTTCAAACACCACTAGCCTTCTCCTGGTAACTATTGATACGATTATTTATCTTAATAAATAAATACCTATTTATAATAATACTATTATTAATAGTAATTACTCACACCCTCACTCATTCTCTACACCACTTATGTACGATTATGGCATGGTCATGTTCTTCTCTGGCTATACTGCATAATGAAACAGTAAGCTACAGGGAAACAGTACTGCAGCAGTACTGTTTTGGAAATGTCTGCCATGTCATCAGTTACTAATTTAAATCTTAAAACTGTATAATTATAAGGCATATAACATTGAATCAGCCTACCCAAATTTTTTTCAGTGTTAAAACATAGGCTTCTCAGGTATAATCAGTAATGGACCTTGATTTCTTCTTCAATTTTAAAGCAATGTGAAATAGTACATTTGTCTTCAATCAGACTGGTTTTTAAATTGTTTATATCAAATGACAATTATGGCATATTTAATTACATGTCATTATGTGCAATTATACTTTCAGAGTGGAACGTGTATAACTGTCAAAACAAATTTTAGTGGATTATTTATTTATGCTAAATAAATAAAGATTAGAGTACAAGTACAGAAATAAATGCACATAATAATTATGACTAATTTAATCAATACTAACTACATCATATTTTACATTTACAGCATTTGGCAAATACCCCCATCCAGAAAAGCTTATATATTTTTATTTTATTATACATCTGAGTAGATGATGGTTAGAAGCCTTGCTCAAAGGCTCAACAGTGGAAACTTGGTGGTGGTGCGGTTTAAACCTGGGACCTTCTGGTCAGAAGTCCAATGCCTCAGGACCTGATCATTGTATTAAATTTAAGAAGGCACAACTTTATCAATTTAGATAAACATATATTAGAGAAGTCACATATTTTAGAGAAGTCACATATCTTTTGAAATCTATGACGTGCAACCAATGGCAGAAAGGTACTTGAACTTTGAGCAATAGCCTTCTAGGACTTCTTAGCTTGTGCAAAAATAATAACCTATTTATTCACTCATATTTATCCTGGACAAGATGGGTGTGGATCTGCAACCTATCCCTGGAACACTGGCACAGGATGGGATTGCACCACAGGTGGGATGCCAGTCCAGCACACAGCACCATACATACCCATTTGATGCAATTATTCATAGCTAGGAAATTTTAGAATAACCAGTTAACCTACAAACATATTTTTGGGAAGATTGAGAACTTGCACAAATATAGACCTTTGAGTTGTATATAAGAGCTGTATATAAAATTAATATAGAAGAAGCTCTGCAAAATTTAGATGATGCATGCTGAGCTATTGACACCCAAATAACACCAAGTTGCTCCATGAATATACAGGGTGGGCCATTTATATGGATACACCTTAATAAAATGTGAATGGTTGGTGATATTAATGTCCTGTTTGTGGCACATTAGTATATGTGAGGGGGCAAACTTTTCAAGATGGGTGGTGACCATGATGGCCATTTGGAAGTCGGCCATCTCGGATCCAACTCTTGTTTTTTCAATAGGAAGAGGGTCATGTGACACAAGAAAAACAATGATGTGCTTGGTTTTAACGTAACTTTATTCTTTCATGAGTTATTTACAAGTTTCTGACCACTTATAAAATGTGTTCAATGTGCTGCCCATTGTGATGGATTGTCAATGCAACTTCTCACACTCTTCACACACTGATAGCAACACCGCAGGAGAAATGCCAGCACAGGCTTCTAGTATCCGTAGTTTCAGGTGCTGTGTTTCCCTCTTTATGCACTGAAGCTGGCACATTCCCTGAGTTTTTCCAGCAAGATGGTGCACCACCACATTATGGGTGTCAGGTCCGAGCATTCCTAGATGAACAGTTTCCTGAAAAGTGAATTGGTCGTCGTGGGCCAGTTGAATGGCCCCCAAGGTCTCCCGATCTGACCCCCTTAGACTTTTATCTTTGGGGTCATCTGAAGGCAATTGTCTATGGTGTGAAGATACGAGATGTGCAGCACCTGAAACTACGGATACTGGAAGCCTGTGCTGGCATTTCTCCTGCGGTGTTGCTATCAGTGTGTGAAGAGTGGGAGAAGAGAAAAAACACCATTGTTTTTCTTGTGAAATTCCCAATAAGTTTGATGTGTCACATGACCCTCTTCCTATTGAAAAAACAACAGTTGGATCCAAGATGGCCGACTTCCAAATGGCCACCATGGTCACCACCCATCTTGAAAAGTTTGCCCTCTCACATATACTAATGTGCCACAAACAGGACATTAATATCACCAACCATTCCCATTTTATTAAGGTGTATCCATATAAATGGCCCACCCTGTATAGTAATTTCCACAACTACTGGGACAGCAAGGTGAAATATTTTGCTTGGGTTTGAAATGAAAACATGGATATGAGATATTGGTTTTCTAATTTCAGCTTTCTTTCTATTTTTATTTTTCTCATTTAGATTTATTAAACAACTAAGAAACATGGCACCTTAGGTGGCAGACCCCCCACTGATTTTGAAGATAATCAAAAGATTACACGCTTTGGAACAGATATTGATGGAATCAACCCCTGGTAAAGTCCCTTTATTGTGCTGGCAGTCTGTTTTTGGTGTAATTATGAATGTATTTCTTTGTAAATTGTAATCTTTGTGATTCATCCTAAAAGCTACCATCATGAGTTACATAATCAATAATGATTGGTGAATCTGTTCTAGAAACAGCTATGCAAGCCCAAGCTATGACACCACCTCCACTATGCTTAGCCAATAACCTCATATGTCTTAGATAGCAGATTTTTTTTTTCTCTGAAATTTGTCCTTTTCATCACTTTGGTAGAGATTAATCTTGGTTCCAGGGTTCATGTGGTGTTTGTGAATGATTACTTATAGAGTTCCACAGACAGATGTGTCTCTCCCACAAGTTGGCAGCAAGTAATCCATTGATTTTCAAGGATCAGGCATTCCATTCACTGAAAATTAACAAGGAGTGACTGCAGTGGGCTCTAAGGAACCTGGGCTGAAATGGTGGTTGACAGTTATACAGGCTTGCACAATTTAAATGTTTTACTACAAGTGAGAGTCTCATCACTGTATTGGGCTTGAGGTCTTCTGTAAATGGCAATCAGTTTTATATCTTTATTCAGAGGAAATTACATCCCAATCAAAAGTCCCAATTTGACTTGAAGATCCCTCATAAAAACAAGTGCAGTCTTTACTGGTGAAAACCATTCAGTACTTTTAAATCCAAATGTCTTCAGTGAACAGCAAAAAATAAATAAATAAATAAATAAAAATTAAATTAAATTCCAGGTCCAATATTTTAGAGGGGACAGTATGATTTAAAAATAAGAGAATGCAAATATATTTCACAAAGTAGCAATGCTTTTATCTTTGACCCTTTTATATTTCTCAAATGTTATGAATATTTCATTAAAAAAGTATTAAAACACCACATCAATCATGTTATGATATCATGATGCTTCCTTCCTCAACATAATCCTGTCTTATTCCTGAGAATGCGGCACTCCCTCACATACCACAATCGTTTATGCTCCCTCCCACAGGAAAGCTGGGATGAACTAAAAATATCAAGACCGAACCAGTAAGCAGATGAAGTCTGTCGACTTTAGCAAAAACGGAGTGAAAGGAAAACACTTCCTTCAAATGTCTTAGCCTTGCTGGAGCATTCCTAAAAATACGACAAAGTGAGACTTACACTTTACATTACGTAAGTATTCATCACCAAATAACCTTTAAATGAAATTTCATTTTGAAGAAAAGTTTGTTTCATGTAGGCTAAATGCAAGCTTACTGTGACATATGTAAACTGTAGCCTGGTTGTTGCTGAAGTGGTTTGTTTGAGACATTTAAATGTGTTGCTAGATTTCTGCACCAGTGAATGATGGGCATGATTTAATTTGTAACAATAGTACATTACTTACTGAAATTTTAGTGAATTTTTTTTTTTTGAAAGCAGACATTACATATTCTGTAAAGAGACTATATATCCATCTGAAACATGTTTTTGTCTATTTGGTCTCAATAAGCTCTGTAATTACAGCATAAAATAGGCAATGTTACTGTATAATTTTCAGATTCAGGGAACGGCATGCTTATGTCTACCATGTATTATCTGTTTTCATAGGCAGCCATGGGCATCCATCTCCACTTATTAGTCTGTGTCAGCATACTTCTAACCCTTTGTCATCAAAGCTCAGGATGCCGCAGAGGAACAGAGACCGAATGTGAAAAAGCACCCTTTGTGCCTGGATACAACCTTGCAGGAGAAGGTTTTGATGTAGTCAAGCTGCAACGTAAAGGTGCCTATTTGATAAATGTCAAATCCCACTGGTTGGACAACCGCACATGTACTGTATGCAAGAATCGCTTCCAGGGAGGACAGATGCAGAAACTTCCCTTGGCCGTTGTGGACTGGCGCCCTTTTAGTCGCTGTGGCAAACAGCTTTCAAGTGCTCTTCACCATTCCATTGATTCACTTATCAAAAGTTCTGCATCACTAATCAACAATAACTGGGGCATGGACCTTAGCCTAGAGGATGTGGGCAAGGCTGTTTTGGGAGGGAGTCACTCCGATATAGCCAAGTTTGCCCGATCGCAGCATATGATGGACAAGGCGACCTTTGCTCTTCATGAGATGAGCTGCACTTATTATAGGTAAACACAAGACATGTTTTTTTGTGGTATTTTCCACATCACTCCTTAGCTAAGCAAAAATATGGGTCTTGTATTACAACTTAGGCAGAAGAAATCCAAAGGGTTTATCAACAGTACAGAGCTATACTGTTAAGGTAACAGTCACAAGGTCACTTCACTTAAAGGTGGTTTAATCAGCTTTCTTATGGAAACTGTGTGCTGTATATGAAAATCCCAGTAAAACTGGAGGCGATTTCACCCTGAATGGGATGCCAGTCCAACACAAGGCACCATGCACACACATTCATGCACTCATTCATACCTAGTAATAATTGACCATAACCAATCTTGTTGACAGCATTTTTTTTTTTGCCAGTACCATGTTTGTACCAGGGTCTCAGACAGATGGTTATCTGCTAATGTCTAGAGCTTTCCTGTTCTGTTTACGTTTATGTGCCCCCTTGGTGGTTGACAGAAATGGATGCTTGCACTGGTATGTGATATGAAGCCTCATTTTCCATCTTTTCCTTTCAAGTTTTCTATTAAAGATTTACTCAGGTTTTCAATTAATATATCTGAGAAATGCTGACAGTTTCCTTAAGGCTGAAATATTCTGGGAAGCAAAACACCTAATTTTATTTCTGGGATTGCTGTTTTCGACATCCCTATCAAAGGCATAAAAAGTGCATAATCATTATTTTTTCAACCTCAGAGCATATACCACATCATCATGTGCTGCTACGCACAGCTAGTCATCTAGTTCCACTTAGGTGGAAATGGAAAAATCTACAAGTAGAAGTGGAAGCAGGATCTTTCAGATCTTTATTTACAAAACAACCATTTTTCTTTGTTCACTATATGCATCATATGCAATAGCGTCTGGTTTAGTAAACTCTCTTAAAGCATGAATATCTTATTTTTAAATTAGAGAATAGAATCTTGAAAAAAAGAAACTCTTTGTTGTACCAACTCTGAACCAATATATGCCATTTTTTGCTTATTTTAATTACTTTAGTTACTTTTTAGCTGCTTTTTTTTTTGGAAATATACTAAGCATGTACTGCTACACTGCTAGATGTATAGTGGTGTGAAAAAGTGTTTGCCCCCTTACTTATTTCTTTATTTTTTCACGTTTGTCACACTTTAATGTTTCAGATCATCAAACTAATTTAAATAATAGTTAAAGAGAACACAACTAAACACATCATGCAGTTTTTTAAAAGAAGGTTTTTATTATTAAGGGAAAACAAAATGCAAAACTACAATATGTTTATTACTCCAATTGTTTTTTTTTTTTGTATCTTTATTCATATTTCTATTAAACTCAAAATAGTGAAATATCTGTGGCAAATAGTCATGCTAAAAGGTTGGAGTGAGAGAGCTGCTTCCAGCCACACAATCATCACCCCACCCTGTTAAAAAATTTCTAAACCATGTAGCATTTATTTTTGTTGAACAAAATAACATGGATAGTAAATATATTTATTTTAGAAATATATTCATCCATTCATCCATCTAGGAATCTCTGTAGTCCAACTAAGGACCGTGGAGGCCGATGGTAACCATTGTATTTATTCCAATTTTTACGACTGTGATAGGACCTCCGGTTAACATTCACACACACATTCATACACTAAGGGCAATTTGGCCACACTAGTTATATTTTAAATAATAATTACTCCTGTAAGTGGTAAATACTAATGCTGATATTTATGATACTGTGTCTGTAAAACTACACAGATGTAGTTGAAACCATCTGTTTTTGAACAGTTGGTTATCTGAAAATGATTTCTGTATAGTATATAGCAAGAGGAGCTATCAGCAAGCTGTGTGCATATAGGCATAAAGTACAAACCACAGTTAAAGTGGGAGAGGACATTTTAAACCCCAAGTAATAGGCATTATGTACTGTGTAATGAGCAAATATAACATAATGTTAGCATTACTAAGTATATCTGCTCTTTTATTAATTTGTATTCGGGGACTACAGATCGTCCTGCAATAGCTTTGTCAGCATGTAGCACTAATAAGACTAACAGTCTTCTCTACTGAAACCGTTCAATTCCGTAATTTGTGTTCTTGCAACTTGTGTTCTTGAAACTTGCATGACA
>JAAGKR010001498.1:101814-123382 GCA_011419295.1 Clarias macrocephalus | reverse complement strand
ATTATTACTATTATTTTTTTATGAAATGCTAAATATAAAACTCATTTAAATATGAAAATTAAGTTTTTCTATTAAATAAAATATTTCAGTACAAACCTAATGCTATTTCTGCAGCCATATGCTGTGAAAGCAGAATTGTATAAAATCCTCAGGGAGAAAGAGCCTTTCATAGTGGATAATCAAGCCAAGATTAGTGAACCATGCAATGTGTAATTGTAATCAGTAAAACATAAGAAAAAGAAGAAAACGTTTTTGTAGGTTTGTATATAAAATGTTTACATAAATACTTTTTCTAATGTCACATGACTGGGGATAAATAAAAATTATTTGAACTGAACTGAATTGAATTTGTTTTGATTTGTGCATTAACCTTCACTACATGTAATAAAGGCCATTCTGATTTTATGTACTTTTTTTAAAGCAGTCATACAGATTGCATATCAAATTTAAATCATTCTGATTAGAGATTTCAACTTAAATGATTAGATGAATGCTGATTGATAAGTAGGGTGTTTTCATGTTCAAACCATTTGATCAGAATGTTACTTCTTTTGACATGTGCAAAGTGGTTCTTCTTGCTGTGAAGAAATATAACAGTGGAAAAAGTATTTTTCTTCAACTCTGAGAACGACTTCCTATTTTTTCCAATAAAAAAAAAAAATCTAGACTAGAGAGATGTTCTCATGGAGTTTACAGCTGAAGAATAAAAGCAACATTTCCCTCTCAGAAACTCATTAAGACACCTAATGTTACCCCAGTGTGGAGCAAATGTTCAAGAATGTATTTATTCTGACAAGAGAGAAACTTTACATTTAGCTACTGTACCTACAAAGTGACCCTTGGCCTCACATTGGCTTCCGTTTTGTGCTGAGTATTGAGAGTAGAGACTAGGATTGAGAGTATTTTCTAAACACTCAGTAAATCACTGCATTATTATCATGAATATCAACACTCATTCATCTTCTATGCTGGTTAATCCTGTATTCAGGGTCACAGGGACCTGGAGCCTATCCCAGGAAACTTAGGGCACGAGGCAGGGTACACCCTGGACATGGTGCCAATCCATCGCAGGGCAATGAATATCAGCAATGCCAAACAAAAGAATGACTCAGTTGTATTTCATAATTTTCTGCTATTATATAATTATCTCCTATCTGCTAGGAACTGGAAGGCGATTTCCAGGAGACAAAAGGTCATTTAGCAAAAAGCAATCTTGTATATAATATACACTACAGTGAGTCCCCTATACATACAAACGCTCGAGCTACAAACTTTTGAAGATACAAACATGCATTCGCACATGTTCAAGCGAATTACACCAAAAGCGAGAGTAAAAGCAGCGGCGATGAAGCGCCAAGCAAAAACAATGGAGACAAGGTAGAAAATAATTGAGAGAATGAAGCGAGGTGAAAAGATGGCAGACGTTGCTTGTTCTTTGAACATGCATCGTTTAACCATGGGCACGATTCTAAAGAACATTGTTCTGTAACATACTGTGTATTTCCAATTATGTTAGTATCCTAGTACCTAGACAATGTTTTTGGATTTGGGAACAAATTAGACTTACGAACGATCTCTCGGAATCGAACTCGTCCGTATGTAGAGGACTTACTGTATTTTGCTAAAATTGTTTAGAAAATGTTTGTGCTGTAGCAATAAGAATTCCTGTCCTTTAAATTACAGAACAGAATTAAAAAGGTAATAAAAATAGGCACAGTGCAGAATATTGCATAATTATTTTATAATTATTATTTTATAATTATTTTATAATTTTTTATAATTATTAAAACATAACTATTTTATAATTATTTGCCGACCAGTGAAAAGTGAAAAACTACTAATTACCATAAATGTCTACTGTTTATAGTTTAAAACCTAAATATGCTCCCAAAACACTTAAATTTCATTTCAAACTCAGCTTAATACATTACACTTACAAAAAAAAAAACTGTATTGGTAAACCTGTATACTGTACAGTACTGTACTGCTGTGTCTTCCGCAGTGCTAAAATGTAAAATACCAACCTTATTTTCTATATGTACTGTAATTCCTGCAAGTGCGTTTTTCCTTGATTTCCTTGATGCTCCAGTTGGATCATCAGCTATGAACTGTTTGTGCTGATGTTGTCTGTGATTTCTGCACTGGGATGAAAAAAAAAGCTGTGAAGACTTACCTGCACTGCGACTTACTAGTGAAACCCACGTGAAGCAGCACTATACAGTACCAGCCCTGCAGAGACACAAGCTGGCGGAGGTAACTGCTGACATGGAGTTTTCGGCTTCATTGCAGGACTCTGGAGGTCTTCACTGAGACTGGAAAACAGTGGAAAACAGTGCTGAGACAAAATGGTGTCCGGGATTCCTCTCGCGATGTAAAGGTGCAGATACAACACTTACATTTGACGTGTGTGATTCATTTCCTTAGGTGCAGTTATAGTTTTTGGGCACATGATGACAGTGTGGGGTATATTCATACCAAAGGCATACAAGGCTCACTTTGTCGGACTTACTGTATGAACAAATCAAATTAACGAACATGCTCCTGGAACGGAACTCATTCGTAAGTCAGGGATTACCTATATTTTATTAGAATTTAATTGTTTAATGTTATTTGACTAAGACTGAACAGGCTTAAACTTGCACACTGCTGGAAAGCAGTAGACATTTCCCCACTGTGGGACAAATAAAGGTATATCTTATCTTAAAGGAATGATCCTGAGGATTATTTTTTTTATATACAAGTTTGATCCTGACTTGGTACACTGGTGTACACTGTAAACAAATTCGAGCTTGATTTAATTTAGTAACTTAAACCTTAATCATATACATAATATGTACCAGACCTAATACGGGGGAGGTTTATGAAACAAATTGGGTGCTTTTGCAAACTCTCCTATGTGTCTTATGTCTAAGTAACACACTGAACTCATGTACACATGGTGGATGATGGGACATCATTGTACAGTGTGCTGCAACAAGTTCATTTAAGCCGATAGCATGAATATTCCACACTGCTGATGCTGGGTTAAAACAAACAAACAAATAAAAATTTATATTATACACTTGTACACTGTCATGCATAATTTCCCACACCATAAGCATGTTACACAAAACAGTTTCTTTACATCTATTCACATTTTATCATCAGGAAAATTCCAGCATCATAAAATTCATGAAGCCTATTAGCATGATTAGCAGAGGTCATATGGCTAAGTCATTGCTAGCTCAAAATAATGCAGCTGTCATACCATTACTATTTTATAATATTTTTTTTCTATGAAACTACAAAAATAATAATGCTATAAAACTCTAAACCTACCTGCAAAAAAATTTACCACAAGAAATGTAACTTGTGTGAATAAATAGTCTCCTCAGCAAATCTAAACACAAAAAAATATAATGTTAGTAACTCTGCTGAAGTGAAATGTTAGCTCAAAGAAAAAATATATATATTTCTATGGTAAAAATAGTGGACGTATTATTATTATAATTTTTTAAAGAAAAAGTAAAATTTTAACGCAGTCATTAGACATCTGAAATTCACCACAGCAGGCTTCTCTCCTCACTGAGGCGGTTCTAGAATTTTCTCAGCCTTATATAGAACTGGCAGGAGCTGACCAGCAGATGGCGCTGAGTCTATATTGTTCTGTTCTCTACACAGTCCATCTACTAAATTCGTTACTCAATTAGGAAATAACCACAATAAAAACGTGTTGTTATTTATGTCCCTATTGCTTACAATAAGTACTTTTATGAATATGTATGTATACTACTAGTTTGAATGTAGACACTGTGTTGTACAACGTCTTTAAAATATTTTATAATTAGTGCTCAATGATCATGTGTGTACTAAAATGTGATAAATTTTAAACAACTTAAATAGTATAATTTAATCCATTGACCAGCTGACCTGATTTTGGCTGAATTCACATTTTAGACTGAAACAAGGTACTGTTGTATTGTTTAAGGTTTGACTTTTGTATGGAATTTTTGACTCTTGGAAGTTACTCCTTATTGCAAAATTATCTTCCTTGACCCCTGTTTCCAGTTTAAAAGTCTTCAATCCGAACATCAAGCAGAGAATTGCGAGAATACATGGCTGGGCTAGAATCTGTTCTGAGTTAACAAATGAGTGTATCGTTCCCACACAATCCTGAGAAGGACAGGCATTATACTGTGGGGTAGGTAAAATACGTTGCAAGAAATGCGGAAGTATATTTTGTTGATCCTTCCAACTGTCACTTCCTCAACACCAGTGAGAGATTCAGGTAGGAAATCTGCCGTTTTAAAATAGCTAATTTTGTAAGAAATATTAATCAAAGCCTTTAAAATGAATTAAAATTATGGACTCATGGACTTTATTTGAAACATTAATTGTAATTGTTGATGAAAACAAAAATTTTAATTCAAATATTGCTGTTTTTGCTCTGTATAATACTGAATCTATTTAGGTTAATAGATTAATAGGTTAATAAGTTTTGCTGTTTTTATCAATAAGCTGCCCTTGTTATATATAAACACTTCAGTCTTAATGGCCATTTTATATTTTAAATATTATTTTATATTAAGATAAAACAGTTTTGCTAGCTGATAGATCTGTCCCCAAAAATTAGCTACATGTAGGTTGTGTCAGCAAATATTTCTAAAAATTAATAATGAAGATGAAATTACAGAAATAAATATTTTCTTGTAGATTTGAAAAGGAGGTTGAGGAATAGTAAAATGGCCTTCAGCAACATCAATTGGGAGCTTGGTGAGTTTTATCTATAATAAAGTATATCATTTATTTGCGAGCATCAAGTGTTTGTCATAGTCATGCACGTTTTACAAACTTCTATTGTAATAATGAATAATAATGATACATATGCTCAAATATTGGAATAGCTAATCAGTAAATCAGTAGGGAGGTGTGCTATGGTTTTATATATTTATTTATTTATTTACCTACCAACCACTAAATAAGTCCCTGTGCACTGATGACCTGGGCTGTTATCAATATGGTTATGGTGAGCACTTGTTTGAGTTTATTGCATGTTGGTATTCGACCAGCAAATTTGTCAAAACAGTTTTATAAATAATAGTTGTCCCATAAATTAAAGATGGCAGAAGGGTATTTTATCCAATGATACTAATATACTAATATTTTAATAACTTATTTTATGAAAGACATTCCTTTAGTTTGGTATTTATTCTAAGAACAGTTATTTAATTCTCACAGACTCTACAGTACGTTTTACAGTGCAGCTATGTCTGCTACACCTAGGAGGAGTCATAATGTTATTGTTTAAAATGTCGTCTCTCTAGTTTTAGCATTAGAGGGTTTATGCACACAATATGTTTAGTTCAGGGCAGGGAGCACCCTGATAATGACATAAATTATTAAAAAAACAACCTGACTCACATTACTGAACCAACTCTTGTGTTGCCCAGGAGAACACATTAGACTGTCGAACCTGGACAGACCATGTTGTCATCCACAGGTTTTCTGAGGAGGGGGTTTTCGAGCTCAAATGTGGGTGCTCTGTATGTCAACATCTTGGCAGAAGCTGACTCCACTAAACCCCAGTTAGTCCATAAATCAGCAAATCGGTGAAATGACATCCCGCAAGCTAGTGAGCTTTGCTTGAGCTTAACTAAAATGCAATTGGGGCTGACATTAATTTATATGCGAATGCAGGGATGTCAAAATGGATCTATAAAGGGGCAGTTTGGTTGCAGGTTTTCATTCCAAACTAAAGACACAATTGATAGTCTATTGAAAGCCAAGAACAACTAATTAAACAGGTAGAGTTAGGAGTGGCTTCTGCTTGGTTGGAATGAAAGCCTAAACCCTAGCCCTTTCTGGATCCAGTTTGACACCTTGTGCTGATGCAATGCAGCTGTCAATCAAATTGACCACACCCCTAATTATGCATAATCTTATGGCTTAAAGAAATTTTAACCAATGAGTTACATTTTTAAAAATCCATCCGACAATTGTCATGAAAAGAAAATCTAGCTATTGATACTACAGCCATTTTTATACTAGACTGTGAACATTTTACTATTAATTTCTGTTGTAATGTTGGGCATTTTAACATGGGTGTCTATGGGGACTGCCTCACTTTTACAGCCTGCCCCCAGTGGACATTCGAGAAATGGCACATTTTGGCAGTTCCGCATTGGCTTCATTTTTCAGAATCGGTGGTTAACCCTTGGAGCACACCAGTGTTCCCTAGAAACATGCTAAATTCGCTGGATAGAATTACAAACAGGAAAAAGTGTGATATACATGTTGAAAACCAGATTTTTCCTTTTTTTTCTGTGAGAAATAAGAGGTATAGAGAATCTAATTATTTTTGGAAGATAACATACTTTATTTTGTTGTAGGACTGAAGCACGATTTCTCTGGAGTGATCATTTTGCTTGTCTGGTATAGTTCAGCAGGAAACACCATATTAGGGAGAAACATATGGCTTGAAAATAAGTAAACATTGTGTAAAAGGACACAAAGGACAGCAGGAAGAATGATCACTGGGGTTGAAGCTCCTGGATGGTGGAGAGATAGACCTGCTGATGACCACTGGTTTACTAAAACACGAGATTGTCCTCAGTATATTTCTGTTATCCTGCCACACATGTTGTACTGGTATTGGAAAATGGGGACAGCGCATTCAAAGAGCGAGACAAATATTAGCAAGATATCTGAATCTCTTCGGGAACAAAGTCATAGTATAGTTCTCTTCACCTTTGGAGACTCCCTGGTTGACACTAGAAAGACACGGTGAAAGTGAAGGGGAGCCTCTCCAGTGGCTGGTCGAGAAATGTGGAAACAGATATGTTTTTAACAACATTAAATTTAATAATGAATTTCAGGTTACAGAGTTGCTTAAAAAAGTAGAGAAGACAGTGGCAGGAAACAGAGACTCCCATTTTAAATTGGACCAACAGATGCTACCAAAAGTGGAAGAAACGATGAGAGAAGAGAACAAGGGAACAACACAGAGGATACTGAAGGTATTTAACCAGAGAGAAGATGTCGAGTCACCCATCTGCAAATCACTGAATGATTGTATTCATATATTTTCTCCAGGAATCCTGGTGTGCCCCTGAGTTTGAGTCATTATTTGTGCAGAAAATTCCTCATGTCAGCATGAGTTTTCCCTGGAATTTTTCGCTTTCTCCTCCCTTCCCCCGAAGACATACTGGTATGTGGTAGTAACGTGGAGCTTAATTGTTTCTAAGTACTTTCCTGGTATGAATTGCTTATTTGAAATACCATGGTTTTTACCTGGGTGGGAAGCAGAAAACTAACTCCGGACCCTGTAGATTGGTGGGAAATTTATGTTTTTGTTTAAATTCAGACACTGAAAAATATCATCACTAATGTTGCATTGAGTCACCCAGGGGGCCTGTAGGGAAGGCTTGGAATTAGAGGTGTGTCTGTACTGTCTTCCCCTGAAAGGCTAGGAAGATGTAGCAGGGTAGCATGTCAGAGGTCGTGCCATTGCCACCCTGGCTGGCAGCAAGACCTGGTGGTGACCTCCAGGACAGCTACTAGTGCCTGAGAAATGTGATACATTCTAGAATAAAAGGACCAGATAAGTCAGACACTACTCCAGTCACCACCCATGTATTCGTTGACTCAGACCTCCACTATGGGGACTGCCTGGACACCCTATAGACTCGAGTAGCCAGAAGGTGCCCACCCTGATGGTGGCTCTTGGGCAGGACAAAGGTCTGTATTATAGAAATTATACTTCCTGGAAGACCCAAGTTCTGTTGTGGGATTGTGGAGGGCATAATCAGCTAGTCAGGCTCTACATGACTGGTTTTCAACAGCATTCAACATCTGTCAGCAGGTCTTGACAGATACAGTAGGAGAAAGTTGAGGCCTACAATAATAGTAGTGGCTACAGTGGCGGTTGTATGCCCCTTCCCCATGGCCATGTAAAGCTCACCTCTCTACAGTACTAGTAATGAACTGACACTGCCTATTCAGCCCCATGCTGACAGGTGGGCAATAACGTTTCTCTCCATGCATGTGGGTAGAACTACCAGTGCCATCACAGTACATACTCAAGTTAATCTAATTATTTTGCTATTAAACTAATTATTTCACAAGAACATACATAGAAAATATACACACAAATGTGTACAAAATGTAATAGTAAGCACACAGACAAAAACATGATTTCAGACATAGACTGACCTTTATGTGAGTCTGAGATAAGCATAAACCTTTTCAATGTTTTTATTTCGGCAAACAAATCAAACGTGAAGCAAATATTGGAATTGTTAAATAGACAGTGGTCAGGTGATCAATGAACAGCATAAATACTGTAGCATAGGACAAGAAGAGCAAAACAGAAATAGGATCAAAACCATGATATCAATCAGAAGAATAAGTCTTGGCGTCAGCTGGGTAAACACACACAGTGCATACTTTTCAACTTAAATGTTGTTGTGGAAGTGGTTTTGGTTTGTGACTGTGAGTGTGTGTAATTGAGTTCAGGGGCATAAAATCTACAGTCACCTGATCATGAACATGTGAATGTTTTTTATGGCTATGATTTGTGGTTAATGGCAAGCCATGCTGTACTTTGGGAAATGGGCTTTAAAGCCTCACATGAGATTTTATGAAAACTGATTTACAGTCACTGGCCACACCATGGGGTACACCTTACTAATCCTGGATTGAACCGACTTTTACCTTTAGAACTGCTTTAATTCTTCAGGCATAGATTCAACAAGGTGCTAGAAACATTCTTTAGAGATTTTAATATCCATATTGACATGATGGCATCATGAAGTTGCTGTAGACATACACACCCATAATGCAAATCTCCCATTCCACCACATCCCAAACATGTTCTATTGGATTGTGATCTGGTGACCATGGAGGCCATTTGAATACAATGAACTCATTGTCATTTTTAAGAATGCAGTTTGAGATGATTTTAGCTTTGTGACATGGCATGTTAACCTGTGGTCATAAATGAATGAACATAGTCATCAACAATACTCAGATTGGCTGTGGCATTAAGCAATGCTTAATTGGCAATAAGCCCCAAATGTTTGACAAGAAAATCTCCGACACCATTGCACCACTGCCACTAGTCCGTAACATAAATAGAAAGCAAGATGGATCCATGCTTTTATGTTGTTTTATGCCAAATTCTGATCCTATCATCCAAATGTCACAGCAGAAATTGAGATTTTTCAGACCATACCACATTCTAAGTCATTTAAATCACCTTTCTTTCCCATTCTTTTGTTCGGTTTGAACATTGCTGATTGACTTGATCATGTCCACATGAATAAAATTTACTGAGTTGGTGGAATGTGACTCCCTGAGTACATATTTGGGTTAATGAGCAGTTGAACAGGTGTATCTAAAGACGTGCCAGTTTAGTATATATTTGTACACTGACAGTTTGCAGTCAGCAGCTCAAAGTACAGAACTAAGAAAAGCATATTTAAAAGTAGAGTCCCGAAAAAAAAGACACTAAGAGAAGATTTAGTTAATGTGCACTGCCTATTGCTTGTATGTGCAATTGCTTATAAATTGTCTAAAGTCACTAAAGCAAGTTACATCAACGGTTAAATTTTTTACATTTAAACAAGGTTTAAATAAGGTTGTTGTGACTTATGTAGTAGATAGATAACTAATAGCAGGAATCCATGCAGTAATTCTTGGGGAAGCACTTGAGTGACAGTGAAGGTAGTTGAACTATTTTCTGTTCGTCATGTTTTGATGGTAACGTTGCTGATTAGAAGGTTGGTGGTTGAGCCCTAGCTCTGCCTCGTTGCCACTATTGGACCACTGAGAAAGGCCTTTAACTCTATCTGCTTTGGGGGCGCTGTAAAAATGGTTGACCCTGAATTTAGTCCATAAGTTTTATACTAGTAAACTGGTGGCAAGGTCATGGGTACCCAGGGCTTACCTATGCCTGCGGAAACCAAATGCCAGCCTATCTTGTTCCATTCCACAGAAAAGCCAATGCAACACAAATTGCTGTATAAAAGTCGATGCCAGCCATGATAGAAAGGCACCAGAACACACAGTGAACCTCAGCTCAGCATTCACTGCGCCCAGCACGCAAAGAGCCCAAGACTGCTGACCTGGACTCCAAATGTTCCAGATCCCAATATGATTACCACCTCCCCCTTTGGAAAGTTACGAGCAAATGAGTCCACCACAACACACCTCATGGCTCCACAGGGCCTTGGGGTGTGTTGCGCCATACACCACAACACAAGAGGCCAGAGCTATAGTGACACAAGGGGAACCCAAATCCCAGGTTGATTTAACGTTAATGGTTTTAATGTTCTGGCTGATTGGTGTACACTATATGGCATAATATATAGTATAAAATGTACAGTTCCCTTTTAAAAAATGGATGCGTGTTTTTTTTTCTTCACACACAGAGAATTTTGGTGAACACAGTGGGACTGAAAAAGGAACTGGCTCCACATATACACTACACCATGACCCTGGACACGTAAGTACTGTATCCTGATGTTGATGGTTAAGACCAAATGTAACAATTACTTTCAAATGTTACATTTGGTTGCAACAACATTTTTAAAGCCCTTATAGTGGATCCAAGTTATCAATACTTTAAGAAAGAAAAAAAAGCAAAGTATTACTGAGATTACTATAAGTATGTGTAAATATTTTCAATATCACAAAAAGTAAGTATCCATTCTAAGAACAGAATAAAATACATTTATGCAAGGAGCAGTTTCTGTATTTTTAAAATTCTTATTAAAGATGGGTTTTCTTTAGAAAGAAATGTAGAAATGTCCATTTTTTTTTTTTTTATTATTTTATTTTACATTTGTCTCAGGAACATTTAACCATTAAATTTCATTAGAACGTCTACAAGACACTTCATATAATAATAATAATAATAATAATAATAATAATAATACTTCAGATAATATAGTCCAGTGTGTTGCAATGAATCTGTACACCTATTTTTTCTTACATTGTTTAACAGACTTCAGCAAATACTGAACTATTTACTCCTGAACTGGTTGAAAATGGTGTTGAGGATAGAAACATGGATGAATACAGGTAACATACATGCTGTTTTATTATAGTAGCTCAAGACAAGCTGATCTAAGTCTTAGATATTAGGGTCTTATTCATTATTGTCCTATACACAAGTCGGAGGAAAGAAAAGGGGAAAACCTACTCATTATTGGCTTTTCACAAGTTTTTAAATGGGGTGTGTGTATAATCTTGACCCGCTTCACAGTGATTAGATTCTCCTGCATTTCACTCTTGATTTCTGAAGAATTCATAAGGGCACATGCTCCTTGTCTGGCTTATTCTCTTTTTCTTTCAGGTTCCTCTGTCCTCATGCTGGTCAGTTTATATGCAAATTTACAAACCTTGTATTTGATATGGAGGGAAAAGGGGAGGTCCTGTATAGAATAGTGCCCTGGGATGACAGTGTGTTAGATGGATTAGGCCAAAAGGAGCCTGCAGGACCTCTGTTCAGTATTGAATGCCTTGAAGGTTCAATCCGGCACCTGCACTTTCCACATTGTGAGACCTGTGAGTTGGCATTTCAACAACATGAATAAACTTAAGATTATATATTACAGTCTATGCAATTTAATAAAACAGTTCTTTTCTTTTTGAATGAAATAGTCAGAAGGTTCATTTAAATTAATCATTAGCATCTCAAATTTGTAAGTTTCCCAAAATGTTGCCTTTTTTTTTTACAGTTATCATTTAGTGCATGCTGCATTATCTAGTGATTTTACTTCACACCCAAAGCCTGCACTGACTAACTTATAATATTTAGTTTACTGATACAAATGGCATATAGCTTTCTTGAAGGAGATGTAGATGAAGAAAACTCCACAGTTTTGAGATTTATTTGTTTAACATTATCTTGATGTTTTATATGTTACAGGTAAAGACAAGGTTAAGCTGACTGTGGCACATGTGACCAGTGGTAATGTGGAAATCATTCAGCCGCTAACAGTAACAAACACGCACGTGATTATAAAAATTCAGAGTCTCTCCTGCTTTGGTTTAACACTGCGTTGTAGTGGATCTCCAATCAGAGCCCAAGTTCTACTTTTCTACAAAAAAATTACTGACCACAGGATTAATAAACTGCACATCCACCTGTTGCCACCAAATGTGCCAGTTAAAGAGGTAAACTGTTTTAATTAATTAATTTATGTTTATTTTATATATTATATGTGCAGTGTTGCCAGATTGGAAAGACTCCCACCTCATTGGACGGTTTTGTAATGCAGGAAACTGCATGACACAGTTCTGAACAAGCAGATCTGCAGGCAGCTATGGCATGAAGCTCTGAACAGGTGGATCTATGGCCACCATCACACTTGGCCGCTAGGCAATGCCACTGTGGGGTTAATCAGGAGAACTGTGAGACACCTGGCCGTATGCCTACATAAGCCCCCTATGACCAAAAAGAAACTGAAAGAAAAAAGTAAAAAGACAAAGAAAAGAAAAAAAAGAAAAGACCCACAAAAGGGATAACCTCATCTCGACGAGATAAGAGAGTTTTGTGTTGTTTACCTCACAAAGAGCCTCCCATCTCGAGGAGATTAGGGATCACTTTGCCGCGGATGTTTTTGTGTTTATTGTAGTTAATCTTTATATTCAATTTATAAACCCTTCCCTAAAACCTTTCAGTTGCGCAAATTTCCACCAGGATCCATCCACACCAGGGGCAGGCTGTTCCCATTAACCCTCCAGAACAATTGCCCAGAGGACATTGCAAAAGAAAAGTTGCAAAGGAGGCAAAGCGGAAGATCACCAGGTTCTTTATATAGAACCTGGACTGCCAAGGACTACCATCATCCTTCCCCGCTCCATAGTATTGACAGGCCCCCAGAACTCACGGTGAAGTGAGTATTAGTCTCACTACGGACCTGGGGAGCCACCAGTATTTGGTGGACTGAAAGGGGTACAGTCCAAAGGAACACTCTTGGGTTACAGCTCAGCACATACTGTACTGGACCCTGAATTTACTGTTTCACACAGTTAAGTCAGTTTTATGGGGACATTGGGAGCCATCCATTGTTTGTGTGTGTTGGGGGGGTTGTGTTGGGTGCTGTGTGTGAACATTAGATAGCACCATGTATGAGAGTGAGTCACTCCAGTAATAGGGTTCAATGCAAAGACAAAGTTCAAGGCAAAGACAAAGAAAAACATCAAGGCGTGACTGACTATTAAGTGCACCTCATGTAACAGGTTTTTGTTTTGATTTTCTCAGTCTAAGGGCAGCCAGGATAACACATTATATATTATATATAATTCGTATATATATATATATATATATTAGTATACAGTATATATAGTCAAGCCCGAAATTATTCAAACCCCTGGCAGATTCTGAGTTAAATTTACTTTTATTCAACCAGCAATTTTTTGACGGAAATGACACAGGCGTCTCCCAAAAGATAATAAGATGATTTACAAGAGGCATAATCATGGGAAAAAATATTGCTTTTACTTACATTTGAACAAAGAGTGGCATGTCCAAAATTATCCAAACCCTTTGCAAACTGTCACAGTCTAGAGGAAAATCCAAAGTTCTATACCATTCCAAATAGTCCAAGCTGTTCTAAAGCATCCTAATTACCCCAATTTTCAGGTGAAAAACAGAAGCTCTGCGCTGCCGCCTGTGTCATTTCTAATCAAGGAAAAACTTGCTTGTTGAATAAAAGTAACTTTAAGTCAGAATTTGCCAGGGTTGTAAATAATTTCAGGCTTGACTGTATGTATATATGTATATATACCAAAAAGCTAGGAAGCAGAAAGATGCCAGAGCTGAAGATGCTGTAATTTGCTTTGGGAGTGACAAGAAAGGACAGGATTAGGAATTAGAGGGACGGTGCAGGTAGGATGGTTTGGGGACAAAGTTAGAGAGGCCAGAATGAGATGGTTTGGACATATGTGGAGGAGGGATGAGGGATATATCAGGAGGAGAATATTAGCGATGGAACTTCCAGGCAGGAGGAGGAAAAAAAGGGCCCAAGAGGAAATTTATCAATGTGGTGAGGGAGGACATGCTGGAGGTTGGAGGGACAAGGAAAATTAGAGGGAGACAAATTGTCTGCTGTGGCAAACCCTAATGGGAGCAGCCAAAAGAAGGAGAAGTACTTTTTAATGTGGAGGATTTGACCTTTCAAGAGTGTGAAATCAGTAGAAGTCAGTTAGACGTCAATGTATTTAGTAACAACTTAGTTAGACACGTCTTAGTGATGAATGCAAATGTACCATTTTTTAAGGAATAATTTTCATTTTAAGATTTATACTGGAATTTTGTTTATGACCTTAAAGGTGCAGAAACAACATGAAAGCTACACGTACATTGAGACAACGTCCAATTGTGATCTGACCCCAGGTAAAAAATACAGACCACGCTGTAAATCTACTGACCATGAATACGCACCTAAACCAGAGGTAGAGTACATAAAGTTTACATTGTACATAAAGTTCATCATGAACACCTTGGGATTTTTTGTTTTCAAATGTAATATCTGAATTATCTGTTACCAGGTAGTTAAGTTTCATCGTGACTTTGGTCCCAACTATCATCCTACATTCGAGGTGTCCTTAAATATTGAGGCTGCTGAAGTTACATTAATACTTTTGGATAAAAGAGGCAAACAGGTGTGGACACCACCCAAAGTCTTGCTTACAGGTAACACCAAATAAATATTGTGAATATTCTGTGGACCCAGGCTTCCCTACATTTCTTTTCTCATTCCAGACTTTGAGTTGGAAACTAGACCTGAACTAGTAAAATAGGTGTAATGTGCAAACCTGGAAAAAAGAAAATGATAGAACTGTACAAATGTGTCGTCTCAGTTGGTAGAGCTGCAAAACAGTCAGGCATTCTTAAATTTTATATCCAAGGAAAAACCTATTTTTAAATAATTTTATTACAATATTTATTACATTATTATGTAATTATTCTAGCACTTTTTTTCCTTTCAGATGTTTGATGAATTGCTTCATTTGAAAATTTGTTTATTGTACATTACATAGTATATTTATTTGTTTTAATCTGATATTTTAGAGAAGGGATGTAGTAGCTCGGGTATCAGTCTTAAATCTCTTTTTAATAATCAATTGATTATTAACAAATCACCAACAACTCTTAAACACGTTTATCAGCATTTATCTGAAAGATATGTTTTTTTTTTTGCAGCACAAATTATATTGGTCTGCATCCTCTATGAAAATTCTCTACCAGGCTAGAACAATGCAGCAGGGCAGTCAGTACACAAACAGAATATACTGTAAGAGGCAAAAGTGCTCCTTTATTTTACAGTTTTTAAGCTACAGTGAAGTGGTGAGGATGATGAGGAGAAAAGGTGCAGCTTTACTGGAATGGTAAAGGATCTTGAGGTGAGGAGGTGAAAGCAGCGTGGAGCTGGCACAATGAAAACCTGCCCCTGTTGATGAGTCAATCTCAGCTGAATCAGCTAGTGAATCTTCAGTTCACTATTCTTATGAATTATGGGTTAAACACTGTTCGAGTGCGGCGGGTATGATCTGTTTATAAGATGTCTTTGGGTTAGCTGCTGTTATTTAAACCTCTCAATGGTGTGTCATACACATCATACACCTGAATACATCAGAGCCCTCTTCCACCCTAGTCCTACAGCTTCCACTAGCTGATTCCTTTGTCCAAGTCGGTCAACCAATCACTGTAAAAGAGTCAAGTCAAGTCAAGTAGGCTTTATTGTCATTCCAACTATATATAGTTCAGTACACAGTGAAACGAAACAACGTTCCTCCAGGACCAAGGTGCTACGTACATGCAAACTACATAAATTAACAACACAACATAAATTAGCAACGCAGATTTTACATTTTTACGTTAACCTAAGCTATCAATTTTTTACTAGAAGAGACAACACCAGACAACAGACAACAAAGTGCATGTGCAATTGTGCAAACAAGAGCTACATAATAACATAACAACAACGTAACAACAATGTAACACGTTTCAGTACTGAAATGCCTTTTTTTAGTGATGAGGTATGTGTTGAGGTATTGAGTAAGAACAGCCATAAACAATTGACATTGCGTCCAAAATGTTTTTGTGCAAATAGCAGACTGTATGATGAGTTGAGGTAGTGGGAAAAAAAACAAAGAACAGCAGTAGACAATTCACATTGTGTAAAAAATATTTTTGTGCAAATAGCAGAGTGAGATAAATATTGTGCAAATATTGCAAATAGCAGTTCAGGTAGGTGGGTATGAACAAATTAAGATGGTTGTCGATCAGTGTGATTGTGCATGTGTGTGTTTATCAGTTCAGTCCGGATGATATTTAGTTCGTCTGAGAGGTGTGTGTGTGTGTATTTTTATCAGTCCAGTCCTTTTGTGTTGAGGAGACGGATGGCTTGTGGATAAAAACGGTTACATAGTCTGGATGTGAGGCCCGAATGCTTCGGTACCTTTTTCCAGATGGCAGGAGGGTGAAGAGTGAGTGTGAGGGGTGTGTCCGGTCAACCACAATTCTGGAGGCGGATGTGTAAATGTCTTCAATAGAAGGGACAGAGACCCGATGATCTTCTCAGCTGTCCTCACTATCCGATGTAGGGACTTGTGGTCTGATATGGTACAATTCCCAAACCAGACAGTGATGCAGCTGCTCAGGATGCTCTCAATAGTTCCTCTATAGAAGGTGGTGAGGATTGGTGGTGGAAGCTGTGCCTTTCTCAGCCTTCTCAGGAAGAAAAGGTGTTGTTGGGCTTTCTTATGGCGAGAGCTGGTGTTGAGGGACCTGGTGAGGTTCTCCTCCAAATGGACGCCCAGGAATTTTGTGCTCTTGACGATCTCCACAGAAGAGCCGTCGATGCTGAGCGAAGAGTTGTCGCTTCATGTCTTCCTGAAGTCAACAACCATCTCTTTTGTCTTATCGATGTTCAGAGACAGGTTGTTGTCTGTGCACCAGTCCGTTAGCCTCTGCACTTCCTCTCTATACGCTGACTCGTCGTTCTTGCTGATGAGACCAACCACAGTCGTGTTATCAGCGAACTTGATGATAACTTGCTGTGTGTCGCTACACAATCATGAGTCAGCAGTGTGAACAGCAGGGGGCTGAGCACGCAGCCCTGGGGGGCCCCAGTACTCAGTGTGGTGGTGCTGGAGTTGTAGCTTCCGATCCGCACTGCCTGAGGTCTTTCAGTCAGAAAGTCCAGGATCCCAGTACTGAGGGAGGTGGTGGCCCTGGAGTTGTAGCTTCCGATCGCACTGCCTGAGGTCTTTCAGTCAGAAAGTCCTGAACTGAAATCTATGTACAGCATTCTGACGTAGGTGTCCTTCTTTTCGAGATGTGTCAGTGCCAGGTGGAGGGTGGAGACGTCGTCCGTCGAACGGTTTGAGCGATACGCGAACTGCAGGGGGTCCAGTGAGGAGGGCAGCAGGGTCTTAAATGTGTCTCATGACGAGCCGCTCAAAGCACTTCATGATGATGGGTGTGAGTGCAACAGGGCAGTAGTCATTGAGACAGGACACAGAAGACTTCTTCGGCACGGGGACGATGGTGGTAGACTTGAAGCATGTGGGAACGAAGGCGCTGCTCAGAGAGATGTTGAAGATGTCGGTGAGAACATCTGCCAGCTGTTCTGCACATTCTCTGAGCACTCTGCCTGTGATGTCTGGTCCAGCGGCTTTATGTGGATTGACTCTGTGTAGAGTTTTCCTCACATCAGCCGTGGTGAGACACAGCACCTGGTCATTCAGAGGAGGGGTGGTCTTCCTCGCCGTTACGTCATTCTGCATGTCGAACTGAGCTGTTCAGTGCATTCGGAAGGGAGTCTTCACTGTCACAGGCAGATGATGAAGTCCTGTAGTGAGTGCTGGCTTGTATGCCCTGCCACATGCACCGTGTGTCGCCGCTATCCCTGAAGTGATTGTGGATTCTCTGGGCATGTGCGCACTTTGCCTCTCTGATGGCCCGGGACAGTTTGGTCCTTGCTGTTCTTAGGGCCACCTTGTCCCCTGCTCTGAAGGCAAAGTCTCAGGTCCTCAGAAGTGCACGTACCTCCTCACTAATCCACGGTTTCTGGTTGGGTCGTGAGATGATGTTCTTGGAGACAGTGACGTCATCGGTGCACTTATTGATGTAGCTGGTCACTGATGATGTATACTCCTCCAAGTCGATGTAGTCGCCGTAAGTTGCAGCCTCCCTAAACATTTTCCAGCCAGTGTTCTCGAAACAGTCCTGAAGAGCAGAGATGTCTCCTGCTCGCCAGGTTTTCGGCTGCTTCAGAACCAGTTTTGAACGCCTGACGAGTGGTCTGTATGCTGGAATGAGCATAACAGAGATGTGGTCTGAGTAGCCGAGGTGAGGGCGGGGCTCTGCCCGATATGCGCCGGGAATGTTTGTGTAAACAAGATCCAATGTCACTGTAATGGACTTGCTGCACAATCAAAGTCAATGAAAAAACAGAGGAAATTCCTTCATGATTGGTCTAAAAAATTTTCTTGGGCAAAAATATGATCCAAAACATTTGTGCTATTTCTTTTACATCTCATTTGTTACATCTCTACAGGTTACTAAAGATAAACAGATGATTTGGGCTTTTTATTCAGAAACTGTAGAGCTGGGTGCTTAATCAATGACAATAGTTTCAAACTATCACGTCGTGCTTCTGTTCTGTTTCGTCACATCAGGTACAGCAAGAGCCTCACTCAGATTGGATTCTACAGGTAGGGCCATCTTTTAAATTTACTATTATACTTTAACAGCGATAACCCATTTTAACTATAATGTTTTTTTTATTTCTGTTAAATAATATTTTAATACAAATGTAATTCTGTTTCAGCAGGTGCTTAGAATAATGTAAGATTAATGTTTGCAGTTATTGGATTATCACCTGCATTTTAGGTGCTGACTTTGTGGATAAATACAGTGAAAAGCTCATTCAGAGAGTTTCAACAGTAATGGAGATTGCAGACTGTCTAAAAGGCAAGAAAATGATCAGCAATGAAATGTACAGTAACATTAAGGTAAAGGCAACATCACAAGATAAAATGAGAGAACTGTACACATGTCTCGACTCAGGAGGAAGACCTATGAAAAGAGAATTTTATAAAATCCTCAGAGAGAAAGAGTCTTTCCTAATGGATGATTTAAGTCAAGCCTAGCGTAAACATCTTTTTAAATCCAGTTTATATTGCACACAATAATTTGCACTTTTGTGTTGTGCAATTCTAAAGAATTGTGTGTGAAATCGGACATTTTGCATGTGTGTCTGACTTCTTAACTGTGTAATTTTGAGTCTCTACTAGTTTGTCTTTTGGTATCATTGATACATTCATTGTAGCATTTAAGACTCTGATGATGTGCTGTGCAAGTACTGTATAGTATGCACCAAAATATGCAGTACTGAAATGAGTCGAACAGGATTATCTTTTGTAATTTAAGTGTGTGCACCGCCTTGCTGTAGACCGCGTTTATATAATTCACGCTGATTCTCAACCCGGATTTACCAGCACAAAGATCGATGCAGACTCGTGCAAAAAGATAATTTTCTGGCATAATCCAGGCACAATTCTTGGCAAATCTTTACAGTTGAACACACTCTCCTTTAACATTCACAAGTAGGCATCAGATGGTGTAAGATTGGGGGAATAGGACGTGTATGGGAGGGAATGTGTTCTGCTACCCCTTTTTAAACTCTGTCCCCGGTAATGACCGCTTCCATATGAGCAGAAATAATATTCAAATATGAATGTTTTTCTCTTTCAAAAGACATTTCCAACAACTGCACAACACAACCTCCTTTTCACTACTGAGAACACGTGTGGCTGGAAATATGTCCCATTGACAAAATGCACAAGTTTCAGTATTGTATATTTTGGCACATACAGTTCTGTACCTCACAAAGATTTTATTATTGCATGGTACAATTTTTTTCTCCTTATTTTATGTTCTTTTAATGCTTTATCTATACTCTATCTGTAGTGTGCAAGTCTAACATTTATAACTACAAATAAATGCATTTTATTTCATTTTTTAGCTTTAAATTAAGAATCTGGGAAGGTTTCGGTTAGATGTCATAATTATTGTAGATGTATAAACTATTCCATGCTGTGTTCCTGTTTTCTATTCCTGTTTCAAAGCATGCTCTCTTATCTAAGATATGTGTTTGATTTAACTTATGCCTTGGTTATCAAAAGGAAACTTTATTCTTCACATAAAAAAACAAACATTGGCAGTCATTTCATTTATGAAAATGAATATGAGAGGAAGCTTTTCAAAAGTTATGTTCTTTTCTTAAAATCATCAACCTCAAAAGTACTGGTTATTTTTTTATATACTTTTTTTTGCACACAATGATGCCTTTTTCTTTACATAAACTTGTACACATGTAACACTACAACGAAAGTTAGTTCATTTGATGGCAAGTGTATATTCTCAATTGTAATAAAAAACATTGTATACAGATAGTGTCATGGGTCTAGCTGGTGGTTCTGGCTAGACCAGCTGATGGTGTTGCCGTGGGCATATATGGTAGGCATGAATGCAGAGGGGTGTGCAAACAGTCTTTATTAAAACAAACTCAGATAAAACAAAGAAACTAAAACTAAAAACTCAAACTAGGGCTCAGGAAAAACACAGGGAACCAGGAGCTGACACAGGAACTGAGGATGAGGAAACATGGAGCTGGAGCTAACTAAAGACTGGAGAGACGGGGGCTAGACTGGAGAGACGGGGGCGGTTAGTGGGGTTAGTAGCTACACGGAATATGGAGACACAGGATGCTGACCTAACCGGGTTAGTATCTAATGGAGTTAGTACGGACCTAAAGAGGAAACAGAACACAAGAAGCAGGGCACCCATGAGGCTATTCCAAACTAGCGGTCTAGGCCTACTAGCGGCTAAGCACTCATGGGGTTACAAACACCTAAACAGAAAAGGAAAGCAACAAACAAAGAACTAGACAAGAAGGCAGACACTGGGGATACACAGAACAGTACTTACACAGGAGGAGACGCAGCCTAAGTAAACACTGAACAAGGCAGCTCCATGAGTCCATCAGAACATACAGAAAACAAAACTAGAGCTCTCTGAAAACAAAGGTTACAAAACATAAACCAAATATAAACTTAAAGAAACAAAAAGGACCACCCACATGACGGTATAAGATATACAAAAACAAACAAACAATGCTCGACCCAGTTTCCCAGAACAAACTGCTATTTATAGACACTTTGATGAGCCACCTCAGTTCAGGTGAGCACTCATCACCTGACTGAGGTGCCTTCTGGGAAACTGAGTCGACCAACAAAAACTACAGAGACAGAAACAGTGACCTCTAGTGGAGGTTCCTAACAGATCGTGAGCTGAAGATTATGGCTATTATAAAAAAAAATGTTACTATTTTTTTTTATTTACTTAGTCTAGTAATCCAGGACTATTTACTTGTCATAACAATATTAAAGTAATTAATCATTAAAACTTGTAATAAATAAATAAATAAATAAATAAATAAATAATAATAACTCTTGTAGGTTTATATATAAACTGTTGACAAAAATACATTTTGTAAAGCAACATGGC